>JAUJYU010000023.1:0-26508 GCA_033995675.1 Nothrus silvestris
ACTTATAACGAATCCCGGTTATAACGAGCACTTTCGGCTGCACCGACCTGTTCGTTATAAACGGGTTCGACTGTATAAAAAAAACTTATCTTAATTTCACAATGTTTCTGCTGCTAATCAACACATTAGATCTAATCGGAGATCTTGTAATCATTGATATAACATAAAGCAGGGCTTCTCAAATGGTGGGCCGGACCGGACCGGACGGACAAAAGTTCGGACCGGACTGCGAAATGATTTCAAAATATAAGTATATAAGTGTGCCTAAGTGTGCCGCAGCTCTATTTTGTATCCAAACATGCAGTATATGAACTGAATAAAAATTAGTTCTTAACTTATATTGAAATAATGAGAATTACAGTATTTCATCACTGATTTATATTAATGAATATAAAATTAAGTGTTGTTTAAGGCTTAACCGAAGCTATACTAACATGAATTGAAAATATTCTTAATTGTAAAATAAAAATAGTTTTTTCTTTCAATTTAGTAATACTTTTAAGACTTTATAAAAGCAGTTTTTTGTTTAGGGTAACATTTGTTGTGTTGCAGGGGGCAGTGGCGCAGCCAGGAATTCGCTTTGGGGGGCCTCATAAAAAAATGATTATCTACATTTGACAAGTTAGTTTATATTGTACTAAAAGTAGCGCAATACAAAATTTAATTACAATACAATATTCATTTTGCGATTCTCGATGGGATCCAAGGGGGGCTACATTCCGGTAGCCCCCCTTAGCTGCGCCACTGGCAGGGGGTGTTGCAACCGCTCACAACCGTACGGGTATAAGTTAGCTCACATAAGTTGTGTCAGTTAGTTTTACTCATATTTTGTATGCGCTCTACAAGTTATTGATATTTTATTTAGCGTTGTTTTCCAGCTATCATTTCATGTGATTCTGTAATACAGAATGTGTTTAATATTCCAATAATTCGATTAAACGCGATCTCAATATTAATATAAATATCACTTAAAGTTTAAACAATTATATTAATTGAATGAATATTGTTTATCAATAGACTATTTAATTATATAATTGAATGTGATTTCATATGAGTTGAGACACAATTGCGTTGAGAGATGACAGGATCTGCCTTTGAGTTCAAGTCTATCTTTCAATATTCACATTTGCCATCAAATGAATACATATTTAGTGATGATTTGAACCAAAATAACAATAAGAGAGAAAGCGGATACACTTTCATACATAACGCGATTGTAATCACATTTTATATATTATTTTTGGTGACTTTTCCCATTTCTGCCTTCTTTTGCATTAAGGTTTGTTTCAATGCATTTATTATATTATTTATTAATATTAATATATATTTTGCAAATGTTATGCCATTTAAGAGAATCCAAGCATTGCAAAGATGTCTCGTCTATCGTTTGGGGACTCGACTGCCTCTCAGAGGACCAGGTCTTTAAGCAATCCATTATATGATTATATTGTTGTTGTTTTACTCGTTTAACAGTAATAGAAATGATTTCTATTTAATTAAAGGTCTAATAATTGCGTTTCCATTAATCGATTGCATCGAAATCATTGATTTGTCTGATTATGAGTTCATATTAGTTGACAGAAAACAACAATTGCTTACATGTAATTCAAATTACTTTATAAGTCAATCAATGTATTCCTGTTTGTGTTGAGCCTGTGTTGAGCCTGTGTTGAGCTGACTCGGCATCAGATGACAATTGCCTTCATCGCTAATCAAATATTTTATAAAACTTTATTTTAGCCGATGGTTCCATAATAGAGTCCAATGGAATCATGTGTAGACTCAATGTAACCAATGCTATAAGAAGTTCCACTCAATTGAAAGACGCGAAGTTCAATGCGGAACAATTCGTTAAGTTGTCGTTCATTAATATGATGGCTAGTTCTCACGTCGAAGACATTGAGATGAAGACTGATTTTGTATTCAAACTATTTGAACAAAATTGTAATATTTATCTAAACAATTGGGGTTATAGTTGCAAATTGATTGACGAGTAAGTATTTATATCAATACTATTTATAAAGTCATGAATTTTAGATATTTGACTTAACCAAAAGTTTTGCACTCAATTACATGCTTATAATTACTATTATTATTATTATTATTATTATTATTATCCAAAAAATTATTTAAATCACAATCAATTCTAACCTCACTCTAAACAAGTTTTAAAGTTTGGATAAGTTTAATGTTATGTTAGTTTAAGTGATTTTGTTGTAATATTTTTTCAATGCGTGAATTATAAGCAATTTTTAAAAACACCCTTTATTTAAGTGAAAAGTTAAGTAAATAAAATTCATGGCTTTCATAGTTATAAGAATTTTAATTTTAATTCTAATTAAATGAAGGCCTAAATTCTCAGTCATAAGTCGTGCAAATCCTTTAGATCAGATCATGTCTAAAGTGAAAGGTCTGTTTAATAGTGAACAAAGTTCTCAACCGAATAGTATGTTCGATAATTTAATCAAACTTCAAACTCAACCTAATCAAGAGCTGGCACATAGTTGCGATCAACTCAATGAAAATGACATTCTTTCATCACTTCAATCCATGGCTAATAAATATTGCAATTATGTCTCTCACGATCTCTTTATTGCAATACTTGTCGAACAAATTGATTTAATTGAATATTTCAGATTCGACCGAAAATCAGGTTTAAAATTATACTCAATTGTTGTATAATTGGTTTAATTGATTTAATTGACTTAATTATGACATTAGGAAACGTTAGCAAAATATTTGAGAAACCAAACAAAGTTCACATTGAATTGAAAGCCAAAACCAAACAACATTTGATGCAATTTTGCTATAATCAAGATGTAAATCAAGTGGAAATTACTAAGAATTTATTATAAATGTTAAAGCTTTGGTCAGTTATTGCTTTTGATTGCATTACTTTATAAATATACAGAGAATATAACAGACATTAGCATTGAGTCGTATATCAATGATTGAATACATGATTGCACCCGATTTGAAAGCAATGCAAATATTTGGAACACTTTCTAACACCATTTCTAATCGCCATATTATATGAGGTCTTAAGCGAGGTTTACGTATTGCAACTTTTGTTTCAGAAACTGTTGCAGACGTGTAAACGCAAAATTGGCAAAGTTTCTCAAACTTGCAACTGTTGCAGACATGTTGACCACTGTTTAACTCTTGCAACTACTTTCACTGCAACTTCCAATAAAAAGCTATTATTAGATGACGTGTTGTAACAGTAGTGTATTTGCGTCTCTCACAATACAAAGTTTTCATAACTATACCAAATATTGTTAATTAATGATCACATAAAACAAGTTTCACAAATTAGTTGCACTCACGCAGAGAGCACTCGTGTAAATGTAAAATTGCAAGTTTTACTCAGTTTTCAAACTAATTGAAACTTTTGTTGCAGTTGTAAAAGCGCCTTTAGAACCACTCAATTTGGATTATCTGTTATTAGTTATAAAGTTAAAAGTGATATATTAATAAATGGTTTGTTACGTGCTATCGTTCACAACTTTTCTTACAACCATTATTTGCATTTGTTTTAATGTGAAAAGTTGTGAACGATTGCGATTGCAATTAAGAATGATTGTACTGACACGTTATGAAGAGTTATATCGTAAATACTAGTATATGAACACGAGATGAACATATGAATTGACAGTAAAAATGAAATGTTTTTATTTGTAACATTTTAGTTATTAATATTGATTAGTTTAAACATTAAGTATTATTATAATTAATAATAATGATTAGTCCTTAAATTGAAATTACATTGATTATCTACATCTAATGCTGAAAGTTTTAAGTGTTGAAGTGTCTTAAATTTGTTTAACTCGAGGCCAATCGGTTTTTCTTGTTTAGGCAAAAGACTTAAATACAGGCAATAAGAGAAAATATGTTTGTACCTCAAATTGACAATAATTTGACATTTCTTTCTTTAAGATATCATAAGTTGTAAATTGCTTAGTGTGAATTCGCCCATAGGTTATACCATTTTTTTTATCATAATTTAGAGCCTTTAATCAATGATTATTTAAATCAATGGCAATGAGATAATATGAAAAAAGCAAAAATCTAATTCAAATTGTCACTAATTAATTATAATTAATTGAATATTGTTATTTTATTCAATTTTTATTTAATGTTATTTCTCGGAAAAAATTTTAAAAATTTAATAGGGTTTTTGTCATGAAATCTCTCAAATTTATATCAAAGTTTTACTTTATTTAATAACTCTAGACTTTCTGACGACTTGCGAGATCACATATATAATAAGGGACTAGACTAGACTTTCAAAACACATATAAAGCTCAAAAAACGTGAAATTTGATGATTTTGAAAAATACCCTTACCTAACCCCCCTCCTGAGTTAGCCGAGCTTGCTCATTCCTAATTTTAAACCAACAGTTTAAATTTCCATCATTAAAATTTTTTGTTAAAAAGTTTTGTTAATAAACATTATTAGCAAAAACGATAAATTTAACTCAATCTAAGATATCATTAAAAAAATTAACACTCATTACTAAAACTAAGAAACGAGTGGCTCTAATGTTTCTTATATTATTAACTAATATTCATATAGTATTATTAAAAATTAAATATTTTATTGTTTGTTTTTTTGTTATTATAAATAATAGCATAGACTGCATATTAGTTACTATGCAGCAATTTGAGCAACATTATCTAAGCTTTAATCATTAAGTTGCATCAATCAAAAGTCATATGATATAAATAATTAAATTTTATGCAAAAAAAAGTTCAGCAATTTTTTACAGAGTATTTAAATTAAAGTCAATTTTATACATGCTTATAGCAGTTTTATCGAAAGTTAGGATTCTTAACAAAGATTTAGAAATCCAATTGAAGGTTGTGCTGGAATTTCAAGATTATTAATTAAAATTCTTTACATGTTTTTGAATTAAATGATGTAACTTCTTTTTTAAGCTCATTTAAACACCTTATATACAGTACAGATATAGGTAGACATTCTTAATTAATATGCTTATAGCCAGTGATGCACAGTGCTCGAGCACTTGGTGCTCGGTAACGAGCACGAAACATAAACAAGCTTTTGTAATTCAAGTTTAAATATTTGAATATTTATCAATATCTTTATGTAATTTAAACATAATTTAAATACATAAATGAGTCTATATTAAAATAAATTTAAAGTATTCTTGAGTAGTATTACAACTTTGGAAAATTATTATAAAAGTTAGCTAGCTTGGTGCTCGATTAGTGCTCGGTACCCGAGCACGAGCACGAGCACCGAGCACCTGCATCACTGCTTATAGCATATTGTAGACAGAGTGTTACCTCTCACGAAACATGTGTGTGTCTCATATTATGACCAATGATCTGATGTCTACACAAGAATATGTTCAGTTATGTGTTTTGTGATTTTAAAATGTTAAAATATACACATTTTAGAATTGAATGAATGATAAATGTAATGAATATATGAAAATAGATCTTAATGCATAATTCATAGCTTTTTATTAATGTATTCATTACTTATAAATGTAAAAATTTAAATGTACTGAAAACTAATTTTATACAATATCAGACTTTTCATTGCAATCACGAAAAGTTCCATCAATTTAAATAAGCATAAAGTAATTATTTGAATTATTTTCTAATTTTGATTATAATTTTAAATCCATTTTTAAAGTAAAAATTTTAGTGTAAATGTTTATTAATCGATAGAAAAGTTAGAATCATTGTAATTATTGAGTGAACATTCTTCTTCATCTTCATCTTCTTCATTTTGTTGCCGCCAATAAAATAAGTCAGAGTTTTAGTTAAACGAAGTATTTATTTGAATAATGTATCGATTATTTAATCACTTTTAAAAATAGTGAAGTTTAAGCCTTTTAAGAAATATTATTACATACAGTATATTATCCTCTAATTGAGACTTCTTTGTAATAAATGATCGTTTTTTGCAAAAAGATGTTTCCGTACTAAAGAGTTTCCACATTTACAACTCATTCTCTTTGTTTTCATATTCTTTTGTCCACTTTCTTGAAGTGATTTCAGACCAACTCATCATTGTTTGACTTCATTTCATTTTAAGATTAAATGCAATATAATTACAAGTGTCGGAAACTAAGAATAAATTGAATAAAAAATTAAATCACAATTTAATCATCGAAATCAATGTTTTCTATTCAAAGTAACTCCAGCCCTCCTCAATCTAATACTTATATCCAATCGATTTATTAAATATGTCTTTTATGCCATTCTTTAAAAGTCTATTCATATACCCAATCATGGCATCCATTACTTCTTTATTTAAAATTTTAAAATTCAATGAATTAAGACTTGAATTGTTCTTTAAGAAGAATAGAAAGCTATTTAAAAACTAATTATAAAAACCTTTTAGTGAAATATAAAAAATGAAATAGATATTAAGCGAATGTTAATTAGTTAACTTTAATTCTTAAAAAGCCACAAATAATTTTGCAACACTAATGCAGCTTTTGTGGTGATTAGTGATTATTAAAAATGATAATTTAATTATAATAAGAGAATTCTAAGTACTGTCTCTACTGCTGATTTATTATTAAATATAAACATTATCCAAATTGTATTTATTTTAATGACAAGAATAATCTCGAATCAAGAAACTAGAATTTAGAAAATTTCTCTTTCATATAATGCAACGTCTTATTAAAGATTTAACTTTTCCATATATTTGTAACATAAACCTAAAGCAAAAATATTTCTTAAATCTATTATTTACAAACATACTTATCAGATACCATGTATATTATAGATGAACTCAACAATAGCTCAACTCATTCTATAGGTTTGAATTTTCTAACAGTTCAGTCAAACAGATTTACAAAGTTGTACAAGACTTAAGTCTTCAAAATTGATTGTATTTTTGAAAAAATACTTTATTCAATTCTTAAACAAATTACAGTAAACTTTGATTTTTGCTGTATTGATATGACTTCATTATTATACTGGAATTTTTATAGAAATTCATTTTCCTTTCTTTTTTATTTAATTTTTTGCTTTAAAATAGAAAGAGATCATTACTGAGTATTCATATTTTATTTTATTCAATTTCTATCACTTATCCAAATATTTAATGAGCTCTTTTCCATTATTTACTTAATTTCAAGTATAGCATACAATTTTACAGTAATCAGACTTTATGTACAGTAGGGCTGAGCAAGTTTCGTCGAAATAGGGGGTTCAGGGGGAGGTAAACTTGCAGATTTTGGCTTCAAACGTAAGGGTTGGTCTAATTTTTTTAAAATCTACAACTTTTTTTGAAGGGAACCATTCTAATTATTTTTAATTTTCGAAACCCAGGGGTGGGGGTATTTTGCTGCTTTTTAAAATCAGGGGAATGTTTTGGCTATACCCCATTGTCCAGCCCTGGTGTGTCGTAAAATTAAATTATATTCTAAGTAAAATTTTAATGGTTTTATTATTTTAGCTTAAATACTGTTGTGTGGAAAAAATTTTAGATAAAACATCTATTAAATTGTTCAGTAGTTTAACTTTTATTACAAAAAATAAAATATGAATATATTCACATCTACTTTATTAATAAAATATGAATATATTCATATCTACTTTATTAATAAAATATTATTGAGCTTTGAACTTGCTAAATGCATGCTAGATGCGAGCAAACTTGAAGCTCGGGATAGTCTGAGCTAACTTCTATAGCTAACTATAATTTCTTATATTGTGTGACAATAAATTATTTTATTATTATGAATCATCACATTTATTTTTTAGAGTGTATTATTTACTTTGTTACAATAGATCATATTTCACCACCTCTTAATGTAATACATAATATGTGTATATTAAAAACTTATTAAGTATTTATTAAATAAAGTATTTCATTAATTATTACTAACTTTTCATATTTTAGTTACGCAAAATTTTATTAATGAATAGATTATATGTGTATATAATTGAAAACCGACTATAGGACGAAATAGGTGGTTGAGGGGAGGTAAAATGGTGGATTTTGGCTTTAAACCAGGGGAAGGGTTTGAAGGGGAATATTTTTGGAAATTCTCCAACTTTTTAGGAGTGTATAGAAGGGGTCTCTATTTTTATCTTTAAAAAATTTTCGCCGCGAAACCCAGTATGGGTATTTTTCAGATTTTCCAAGTCAAGGGTTATTTTGGCAATACCCCAATTTGCCCAAACCTCACTATAACTAATGACAGTATAAACAATTATTACAAATTTTTTAGTGTGATTTCTCGGTATAGCTCTCATATAGACGTTTGGCCAATATAAAGAAGTCTTTATATAAAAAGAAGCAATTAATTGAATTTTTTTGTTTTAAATATATTTTAAAATAATAAAAATTATTATAATAAAATTCATAAAAATATCAGGATAATTGATTAGTAAATAAAAATGAATCGTTTAATTTTGTAAATTATTCTTATTTATAGGAAAAGCAATTGAATGACTTGATTCAGAGCGGAAACTCATATTGAATATTGGACTTTTCATTTAGACTAAGTTTCAAAACTAAATAATATAACTTTGATGCCTAATATGGACGGAAAATACGTTATTAAGCCCTAAATTCAAGCACCGTATGAAAAAGCCTAACCATTCAAAATGAATTTCCGCCCTCAATTCAGTCATCCAATTATTTTTCTAAAATCTAGTCTATAAATGAAAATTAACTTAAATAAAATTTAAAATATCAAAAGTTCAAAATATCAAGCTTTTATAAAATGAAGCTCTAGCTCAAGCTCTAATTTTAAATGGGATGATTTAACTTAAGCTCGGCAAATCGAGCTTTTGCTGATGTATTTTAAAAATATAATAATCAGACTCACTAACTTAGTTTCAAAAATTTTGAGCTATAAAATTGAAATGCTTTAAGAAGGGGAATTTTTAAACATATAAGTTTTTTTCAGTATATTTAAATTTTAATAAACTGCAGCATTTTAGAGTATTTAAAGTTTGTTTCAGAAAGTTTTACATAATTTAAACATTTACCCTGATTTTAAGATTATAAGGCCTACCCATGTATAGGGCACAATAATACTGTAATTTTAAATATAAAGTACAGAGGACCATAAATAGCATGTTGAACTTTTAAAATAATTATCTTTGAATGTATAAAATATAAATTTTAAAACTTTTAAAATAAATGAGTTATAAAGTTATTTTTTAATAAAGGGCCTGAAATAACTTATGATTTCATTTACAAATCAATTCAGATTCAAATTTTGATAAAGACTTTATCAGAAAAGATTAAGTCTTATCAAAGATATATATTTTAAAAGTTCAACATGGTATTTATGGTCCTCTGTACATTTTTATTGTCCCTCATTCATAAAGGGAATGCAACACATTGATTTAGATTTTAATAAACATATTAACACTAAATCAGTATATTTCAAATTAATTGTTAATCATATAAACAGGAGTTGCCAGTCGTCGACATCGATAACAATAATTGGAAAGGAGTAACTATCGCAGCAATAGTTATTTTGGCGATTTGTGGAGCGATCGCATCTTCTGTTATCTTAATAAACCCAGAGATACAAAGTTAGTGCCGAATATTTTTTTATATTAAAGAATATGTAAAGACATAGCTTTTTTGTCGATAATTAAAGGCAAATTTGGACGAAAAGTTAGCAAAGAAAAACTCAAACTCGACCAAGTATTGCAGGGAGCATTTTCTGCTAGCTCTTTCAATGGCACGTGGATTAGTGATCATGAACTTCTATATAGAGACATATCTGGCGATTTAGTCAAATTAGATTTATATTCAAACCCACTACAACCCACTCGATTAGTATATAATTCAATATTTGTAAGTGTGCTTCTATTCATTAATCTTACCGTAATTTGAGATAAAAATAGTTATGAAAATTAATTATTTGTTGATGATATAGAAGCAAAACATAGTCCAGAGATATTCTCTTTCACCGGATCGAAAATATCTATTATTAGTTTCCGATATTAATAAAGTGAGACAATTTAAAAATTTTATGCCAACTCAAAAATTTCATTTTGTTAAATGCATGCTTTTCTTATCATTTATAGCTTTTTCGACACACTTATATCGCGAAATATAAAATTTATAACATAGAGACTGAGTGAGTGCTAAATGCTACTAACTTGTATACATTTAATATTTGATATACTGTATATAAAAATTTTTATCTATTCGAAACTTGTTGAATTATTAAATTAAGGATTCTACCTATTATTTTGTTGTTATATCAGAGAAATAACGCCTTTGAATCCACCAAATACGCTAACAGAGACAGATCTTCAGTTTGCGAGTTGGGGTCCAAAAGAAAACAATTCTCAGATAATATTCATTTTTAAAAACAATATTTATTATAAAGAAAGTGCGAATTCAAGTCAAATAAAAGAAATTATAAGAGGTGGTCAAGAAGACATTTTTAACGGAATTCCTGATTGGGTGTATGAGGAAGAAATACTATCATCTAGCAATGCTATTTGGTGGTCTCCCGATGGTTCAAAACTATGTTTTGCATCTTTTAATGACAGTCAGGTCGATATCATGCAATACCCCTGGTATGGGTCTAACGTTGAAGCCTCAACATTATATACTCAAACAATAAAATTAAGATATCCAAAAGTAGTTTTTATAGTCACATTTTAATCTTATATACTAAAGAAATTTTTCATTTCTCAAATTGAAAGCCCGGACGCACTAATCCTACAGTTAAGTTAATGGTTGCAAACTTAGAAATAGCAGACCCCAGCTCTCAATTGCAGTCCATCTCACCTCCCATTGAAATAGAGAATACGTGAGTTTTAACTTAATAATCATTTAAAATTGAACTATTTTTTCCATCAAAGGGAATATTATTTCACGTCAGTTAATTGGATTGATAGCCAAAAGCTTTCAATTATTTGGGTTAAGAGAATACAAAACTATTCAATAGTTAGCATTTGTTCGAATACTAATAATAACTGGAATTGTTCTCTAGTGAGATATATATACATATAAATACATTTTATAAGTTTTTGATTATTTTTTAATGAAATAAATTACATAATTAAGAATCTTAAACAAGAAATTAATGGAAAGGGTTGGGTTGACATGTATGACACTCCACTATTTATTAATGAAGAGTATTTTCTCCGATTGCCTGATAATCAGACTCCAAGACTCTATAGACATATCGCAAAAGTTTCAATAATGGTAATCATTTATAAAATTATGAATTTTGTATTATTTATTATTTATTCAAAGAATTATTTTTCTAAAACCAAAGACGGGAAACTTTGATTTCATAACACAAGGATCTTATGATACAATACAAATTTTGGCTTATAGAAGAGATGACAATAATTTAGAATACCTTTACTATGTGTCGACTTTATCGGGAAAGCCTGGAGAAAGGCATATATTCAAAGTACTTATTCCAAAGTCAAAAACTACAAAAGAATCTGAATGTCTGACTTGTGATTTGGGCGCGGATTGTCTTTATAATTCGGCCACTTTTAGCCACAATGCAAAGTATTTTGTACTCGAATGCAATGGTCCGGAAATTCCTAGAGTAGAGTTACGCAATACTGATGACAACTCTATTATTATAACACTACAAACAAACGAACAATTAAAACAAACTTTGGACACAAAGTTATTGCCAAAAATAGAAAAATTAATCATCAATACTGAGTCTTACAGTGAGATATACTCTTTACCTAAATATACAATTCAGAAAATAGAGTAATCCTATTAAAAAGTAATGTATTTTTTCTATAACTCTGATAGATCTTTCAGTTATGCTTTATCTGCCGCCAGCCTTAAGGAAAGATGAAATAGTGAAGTATCCATTATTAATTCAGGTAAAATTGCGTGATATGTATTCATAATATAATAGTCACGTTGAGAATAGTTGTTCGCAACTTGTATAGAATGCTCAGCATTATATACTTTGAATTACATGAACACTAATAAAATAATATCTATTTTGCGCTCATATGCTATCCAAAGTGTAAAGCTCTAGTTTAAGGTTCATATCATTTTTGAGAGCTTTAAATTTGAACAATTTTTCATTTGTTTATTTACTGAACTAAACATTTGTAAAATTTAAAACTTGTATAATTATTTGCTTTACCTCTGCTTTTCTTTTCAATTTTAAAGATTTGAATTAAGTATAGCTCTGTTCACCACATACTTGACATACTTGACATACTTGACATTTTGTAATATCCCTTAACCATACAGTAGAGCTTGAAGTTTGAGATACATATAAACTTCGAGCTAAGATTGCCTTTATTTAAAAATAATATAATACAATATCTCCAATATCTCCACTTTAATTAATAGTAAATAACAGGTAAATAAATAACTTGACTGATGGCAAATCAACTGATGCGAACTTACATTATTAGATCACATTAGACTGCGAACTATGTAATGATAATGTTTACCGCTAGACTCCAATCCAAATCCATTACAGTGCTTGAGTTCAACTTTTATTAATTATGATTAGTGTTGGTTACGTTATAATGACTTTGATTGTAATAAAGCAATATCTAAATTCGTGGAATTCGGGAAATTTACGATACATTCTTTTGTTAATTTTCCGGGAAATTTCATATATTTAGGTTCAAAGTTGATGAAAACTCATACTCTGTACTCCTATAAAAGTTTTTCGGTGAAATCTTAAGTTTTAGAATTTGAAATCTTTCGAAAACCTTCGGTTATAACTTTTTTATTTCAAAATTTATATTTTTGAAAATGTTAGTAAAGAATCAGTCTTTAAATTGAGTGATGTAACTGCTATATGGCCTTTGTGGCCAGGGAGACCATTGACAATTTAAGTGTATAGAGGCGGCATAAATACCATGTTCAACTTTCAATATATGTTCCTTTGATAAGACTTAATCTTTTTTTGATAAAGACTTTATCAAATTTTGAATCTCAAATGAATCGTAAATGAAATCAAAAGAAATATAAGATCCATTATTAAGAAAAAAGACTTTATTACTCATTTGAGATTCAAATTTTGATAAAGTCTTTATCATAAAAGATTAAGTCTTATCAAAGAAATGTATGTTCAAAGTTGAACATGGAATTTATGCCACCTCTGTGCATTTGTGGGGTAAAACACTAAATATCTACGCATGTCTAAATTATAAACAATTTTTGGTCCCAGACCTAAAATCCTGATTAAATTACATCTTATGTAAAGACAATTTATATTTCGATACATTTAATCTATTTTGAAATATTTTTTGGGCGCGAACTTTGATATGAATTGAAATTTATAGAATCTATAGAAAAATTTAGTGTCAGTTATCGTTTACCTAAATTGCTTCATTACTTCGTTCCATAAAAATTATAATATATATCAATATTTATCTAAATCTTGAGCGTCTGTTTTTAAAAAAATTCTTTCACTACCTCTACTGACTAGTGTTAACATATTTGTTATAATCTAATATTGTAAAGCTATTTAAAATAATATGTCTTCAGAAATACATATTTGCCTATCAGATATCTATAAAAAAAAGTCAGTACCGCAGTTAGGATTTTAGGTCTGTGGAAGCGAAAAATGCTTATATCAAAGAGCATTATATTGAACGATCATTAATTTGTCGAAAATCTGTGATGGGCTATGCTATAGATAAGGTTGAACGTGTAAAAAAACCCATCAGAAAAGAGCAACCATAATAAAAGAACACCCATTATAAATGTAAGTAAACATTAATTTAGTAGCACAACAATTTTATAACAATTTAGTGACAATTTACTAAAAAATAAATTACAAAATTGCTACTAAAGTGTTGTAAAATTCTAGGTAAATTGTCAATAAATTTTTATGAATTAATGTTAACTTGCATTTATAATGGATGTTCTTTTAAAATGGTTTTTTATAATCATTGTTCAGTTGTTCTTTTAGCTCAATTACGGCCCTGTGTATTGTCAAACATATGAAAAAATTCTTTTATATCCTGATTCTACTCTTCAATACCTTTACAAATAATTTTATAAAAAGTATATTGTTTTCACTCAAATGTGTTCGCAATGCACTATATTATTAAAAGACATGAAAGACTAAGCAATGGTTTTGATGTTCAACAGAATGAATGCGTAATTTTAAATTCTGTCAAAAATAATCATTTTGTTGAAACAGATTTGACAAATCATAACAATAATAAAGAATATTATAGAAAGAAATCGATCGCAGAAATGGTTTTTATCGCAGAAAATCGCAGATTTTAAAGAATAAATATTTAATTTTAAAAATATCCATAAATTTAATAAAACAGATTAAGATATCTCTAAAAATAGTTCCCAAGAATTATCCCAACTTTGAAAGACTTTGAAATGTAATTATTGATTTGCATTAATACTACCGGTACATTCTTGTAGCAAAAAGTTGGTATAATTCTTGGAAACTATTTTTAGAGATATCTAATCTGTTTTATTAAATTTATGGATATTTTTAAAATTAAATATTTATTCTTTAGCTACAAGAATGCAAATCAATAGTATTATTAGTATTAATGCAAATCAATAATTTCATTTCAAATCTTCATTTTATACCGAAATCAAAACAATGAGAAAAAATTAGAATAGATATAAGCACTCAAAAATCCAGGAATTTAGAGTTTGACACACTGTAGATCTTAGACAATTGAGATTTAGGAAAAACAAAAATATACATGTTTTTCATGCTGTTTAATTTTATCTCATCAGAATTGCTGTTGCACTTTTCTACAATGCTGAGTAGTATTATTTAAATTCAAAACGGCTCTTGAAATTAGAAAGGTGCCGACCTATCAAAAGGTACGTAGGAATGTTAACAATTTCACTTTAAAATTTGGTCAAAATTGGTCTACACAAAGACGTTCATAAAGTCTTAAATCGAGTTTCGAGGTTTTGAAAAGGACTGTACAGTATCTTTATGTTAGTCCACTTTTTAGCCTATATCTGTCATATGAAAAAATAATTTCTTAGTATACTTATGCTTATTACTTATTGCAATGCCATATCATCTTGAGATTTCACCAGAAAAAATCAATTAACAAATCAAAGTAATGTTAGATTAGGTTAGGTTAGAGAAATCTCAAGAAGAGAGTCTATAATAAGAAATCATACATCTTATAAAGCATGCGAAATAGGATTACGGGGAAACTGGAAACGGGTCAAACTAGCTTATTTTAATATCAAGTAAAGTCAATCTATATTCTGCTTATGAATGCAACCTTAACTTTTATTAAATATTGACATATAATGAGAATTATTAAAAGTCGAAAAAATACAATCGCAATGAAGTGAATAAATTCTTTAAGAATTTGTGAGCATAAAACAAACAAAATTCAATAAAGTATCAATTTATAATCCCATACAATATCTTTGATACAAATTCTGATAAACTGCATCCGACGTTGATTTTCCAATCTCTGACTGATATATAAAAATACTGTAGTTTAGTAAAAGATTATAAAAAATTAACAATAACTGTTACTGTATTTATTGCTTATTTTCCTGTATTAAAGATAACTAAATACTTCCAAATTAGATAAAATCAAATATAAGTAGATAAAGAAAATTAATTATATTCTTTAAATAAAGAATAATAAAATAAGTTTTGAAATAATAATCAATAGATAATTGTATTAGTTGAGTTTGGTTTATTCAATTAAATGCCATTATTAAAGTTAATTTCATAATTTGTGTTATCTTTATCTACTTATATTTTGAAGTATTCATTGTATTTTTAATAAAAAAAGAATAAAAAGTCGTTTATTTTATAATCTTTATATTTGTTACTCCGGAAATTCTCAATTCCGGAAAATAGATTTCTCAATTCTGTGGTTAAAATCGGAAAAAATAATTTAACCGAATTTCGATTTTATTAATTTCTGAATATTGTTTTAAATTCAGTTAATATCGGGTTTTAAAAGCAAAATCTTTTATTAATTGGGTTGAATTGGTTTTAAATTTGTTCGCTATTAGATTTTATTATAAACTATAATTTGACTGATTTATTATCAAATAAAATAGTTAAAACTAATGGCTAGTTTCATCAAAATTTATATTCCAAGAGAGATAAACTGAAAATATAATTGTTTCCAGAATCTTTTGCAAAATTAAAAAAAAGTTTTTCAATTTGCAAAATTTAGTTTTATTTGATACATCATTTGTAATGTAGAGACACGCCTAACCAAGTGTTTATGGTTTTTTGTGTCCTAAATTACATTTATTTAGTAGTTAATTGTTTTCTATATTTCTAAAAGAGCACATTTGATAAATAATGATAATAAGGTGCTTATATAATTTAATTTGATGAAACAGTATTTATGATACAACTTTTAAAAATATGCACTTCAAGTTATAAGCTTTTTGTAAATGTGCTTATTTCGGAATTATTATATACAGGTATGTGTGTGTGCGTGTATGCTATCACGAGATAACTTTTTTAGATGTCATTTTAGACATACAGCTTAAAACTGGTACTAAATTTAGTTATCGAGTTTAGCAATATTTACATTAAATGTAATATTTCTTATATAACAAAGAAATTACAATAATTTCAATAATTTGAAAATAGATAAAATTTGCATTAGGACATACACATTGACAAATTCATAATGCGTTAAACACCTATTTGTTGCAAAATATGTTTAATAAAGCGGCTCATTCTTAGTGAGGATGGGTTAGGTTCGAACTCAACTCCATTTCCGTAAATTGAGTTCAACTTACACTAATTGTCATCTAAAGTAAACCTTTTTGAAAGCCAACTGACCTAATATTTTTAAAAAGTTTCGTCAATAGATATCCATAAGTATTTATCATTCGATTCATTTTAATTAATGACATAATGCTTTCGTGTACTTTTGGAGCATAGTTTTGGTGTTTTCTTTTGGTCCATTTTTGGAGAACACTTTTTAATATGGAGTTATTTAGCTTTTCAAATGGAGTGACCTTTGACATTTGTCCTATCAAATGATTGGACAACGATAATGTTGTAATTGAAGCTTTGGTCAATTCAAAGAAATAAACTGAGTTACACCCAGAAGACAAAAGATGTGCCACTTTTCGGTTCAGATTTTCGCTTCAAACCAGAGATATGTTTATTAGAACTTACGTGTGGTGTAACAGTTGTAGCTTCAACAACAATGTTTTGATTGCAAACTTAACAATATAGAGCGTCTCCCTTCTTTCAAAATCTTTCCCATACTTAATTAAATATTATGATTAAATTTGAATTTTTATACATTTTTCGGTCCTTTTTTAATATAACTTTTTTATCTTTAAGGCTATGACTAAGTGTGCTTTAATTTCGAAAATCTTGTCACTGCTCTTATGTCTACCGAATTTCATTGAAATCGGTGTCAGGACAAAAATGATATATTTTCTTGCAAGTTCTTTTTTTAATATACAGTAACTCTTTATCAACAATGATATCGATATGACTAATAGTGCTATAAATTTGAAAAATCTTGTCTCTATTCATAATATGAATAAGAATATTATAAAATACTCTACAGTATAAGGCTCAGGTTTAAGTAGACTAATTAGTTTTTCTATAATTAATGCTTATTGAAATGCTTTCAATGCTAATCTGCTTGAGTTGTTGCCATCATATGAAAAAAGACTAATTTAGAAATGAAACTAATAATACAAATCTATTTATATAATTAAAATATTAAGGTATACGGCGGTCCGGGTTCACAAATGGTTAATGAAAGATTTCAAATTAATTGGGGAACATATTTGACTTCGAGTAAAAATATTATATACGCATTTATTGACGGACGTGGAAGTGGTAATCAAGGAGATTCATTTATGTATGAACTATATTATAATCTCGGAACGGTCGAAGTTGAAGATCAAATCTTCGTCGCCAGGTTTGCCACTTTTATTTTTTGATAATAAAATGCACTTTGAGATGAAAATGTTTGCATTTGTTATGTGTAGTTTCATATCGTATTCATATGTATTGTATTTAACAAATCAATGGTTTGAATTATAAAATATTTTCTTTCTTTCCGCTGATATGAAAAGCATATAAAGCATTCATTTGATGCGATAGTTGAGCATAATTTCAATTCAATGAAATTATAATAATATCAAATTCAATGAATTTGAATAATAATAAAGTAATATTTAGTGAAAGAAGAAATAAATAAAGCTCTCAAAATATTTATATGCAAAAAAAGTCTAAACTTAATATAAGATTTAGATTTATAAACTGTATAGTGTATATTTATGTTAGGACTTTAACGCTAAAAAAGGTAGTTACGCTTTTGGTCTAAAAAATGTAGTTACGCTTTTGGTCTAAAAAATGTAGTTACACTTTTGGTCTAAAAAATGTAGTTACGCTTTTGGTCTAAAAAAGGTAGTTACGCCTTTGGTCAAACTTTCAGATATATTTAAATGAAAATGATTTAGATTAGTATTTGCACAGATATATTATTTACGAATAATTTGCACATTAGATGAGTATAAAAAGCATTTTATATAAGTTATATGAATTGCATTTTTTATATGAAAGATACCTTCGCGACAATTACAATTTCATCAATAAAGATGCGATCGGTATTTGGGGCTGGAGTTATGGTGAGCTCAAATGATGATTTGCTTACTTCAAATGATAAGTAATTCAATATAATCTAATGATTCCAAAAAGGTGGTTATGCAACAGCATTAGCACTTGCAAAGGACATCACTAACCCTGTCTTTTCATGTGGTGTATCAGTAGCGCCCGTGACTTCATGGCTTCTTTATGGTAAATAATGATTTTATTATTGTGAATGACTATTACTATTAATAAATTGTCGATTTAGACTCAGTTTATACGGAAAGATATATGGGTTTGCCTAAGGATAATATGGATAACTATTTGAAATCAGATGTACTCAACAGAGCGACCAATTTTAAGGGAAAGAAATATTTACTCGTTCATGGAACAGCTGATGGTATGTACACTACTATTGATTATGCAGTCGATCACATCTTATTCTCATATTCAGTTCAATCTTGAGTCTCTACTATTATTTTGAATCTTAAAATATATTATATTTCAAATTATTCTAATAGAAAAAGGATTAGAATATTATTTACACTGTTTATAAAAATATAAGTAGTTTATAATTTATCATTATTTTATGGAAAGAAAGCATTTAATTGAAACATTCAAATTCAATTATTATTTCAGGTTAAAGAAATGCTATCCGACTTTTTTTATTAGCTAACTTTAATATAAATGTATCAAAGCTAATTTTTTGATTTTTAGCGTTTATGCATTATTTGCTAAATATATCAATATAAGAGGCTATTCTTTATTATTGAATGAAGTCGAATAATTTTGTTTAGCATTAGCTGTTCTAAGATTTGTTTAGCTTTAGCTGTCCTAAGATTTGTTTAGCTTCCAAAGCTTTCTCGTTAATTTCTTTGTTAATATCAAATATTATTTATTAATTAAAGATAAATAATTGTTGTAATGCATTGTCTAAGTCTTGTTTGATTAATAGATTTAGTGATTGATGTATTATTATCAAAGAGCGGACAATAGTTTTTTCTTAGGATTTTTATACTTTTAAGCGCTTAAAATATTCTGCGCTATAGTTATCTTTCGTATTGAAAAACATAAATGTTGTGCAATATTTCGCGCGCTTAATAGTATAAAAACCCTATGAAAAAAATGATTGTCCGCTCTTTGATTATTATTATAATTATTATTTTGAATATGAATTATTATAACCACTGAATATAATTATAACTACTGAAAGTTGGCGTAAACAGTGTTATGATTCGGAATGCTTATGTGAGTTAAATTTGTATTTGTATTTTGTGATTAGACAACGTTCACGTTCAGCAGTCAATGATGCTGATGAAAGCTCTGACAAACGCCAACGTCATGTTCCAAACTCAGGTCTATCCCGATGAGAATCACGCACTGCCGGGGGTGAAACTACATCTCTACCAAACTATGGAATCCTTTTGGGATGAATGCTTTCAATTCGATTCTTTCTATGAAGAGATAGGACTCAGAAAAAGGAAAATTGTCAAACATAGCCAAAGCCTAGCACAATAAAAACTATTCCCAAAAAATCTATAATGCCTTTATAAATGTTTTAATATCAAATCTTAAATTTTACGTCACTTTATTCAATAAAAACTCTTACATAATATATAGCTTTTATACCGTAAGTCTGAATATAACTAATTTTTATATATCATACATAACTTTGAAGCGCTTCAAAAAGTAGTTCTGTATGTCTCGGAAATGTCATTCAAATACTTAACGACATTTGCAATAATGTATTATAAATGAAGTTAAAAGCCATTTAATCCAATCTATAAGAACTTCTTTTCAAATTATATTAGAATTTTTAAGGAAAACTGTATAAAATTGTTTGCCTTTTCTTTGTAAAAATTTAATGTTTTTGTTTTATTATTTAAAACTTATGAAATTCTAATTTCAAGTGTTTTAATATAAAATAATATATATTCTTAATCGTACAAAAATTTTAATCAAAATGAAAATATACAATGAATTAATTAATTTGAGAAAATTTTCTAAATCATGTATTATAAAGTTTAATTCTTATCATAAAATGTAGTGTAAAATATTCATCAATTGTCAATAAATGTTATATTTGAATGGAAGACATATCTTAATAGAAAATAACATTAACTTTAAAATATTAATATTTGATGCATTTTATTTTATTTAATAAATATTTGTTACAAAAATTATATAAGCTATAAATATAAGTTATAAATATTATATAATTTAAGCTTTAAATATAGGTTTCATTTTTAAACTTTTACAAATCTGAAGCACATCTAAATCCAAGATTACTTGCAGATGAATCCTATGAAAGGAACACAATTAATAACATATTCTATAAATAGCGGTTCAATCCTAGAGTCCAAAAAAAAGTTTTGACCCTAAACCTAATATCTATTGCTTAGACCTAAATCTAAGCCAATAAGGCTCACTTCGATGTGACTCAAGTGCCATACATTGGCCAAAAAATTTCAAAATTGCCGAAATGGAATGGACAAAGTCCCCCCGCCCCCGCCCCCGCCCCCCTTGAGCCCAAGGTGTTGAGAAAAAAGCAAACCACCTGAGAAAAAAGAATCGCAGCGCTGAAAGTGGGACGAAAAATTGGCACTTGAAGGTGAACGGCAATGATACTTTATTGCAATACATGTAAGTTTGCGATAAGATTTGATGTAGTCTAAAAGAACACGGGAACGCGGCATCAATGTTCCCTCGAATTCGACCGTTTTTGGCCACGTTCGGTCAATTTCGGTTATGTACAGTCTTGTTCTACTGTGTTTGGTCCTTTTAGGTCATCTTCAGTTGCAGTACACTACCGAACGCAATTATAAACTACAGAACTCTGGAACAAGGCATCCGTGTTCCTTATTGTTCGGTCATGGATAGTAGCAGATCATGCCATAAATGACCGAATACGTCCATACTAGACCGAACACGACAGACCAAGACTGTACGTGACCGAACTTGACTGAACATGACCAAAAACTACCAAAATCGATGGAACACTGATGCCGTGTTCCCGTGTACTTTTAGCCTACTTCATTATATTTTTGTCATCATTGTTTACATGTATTGCAATAAAGCATTGCCGTTTACCTTCATGTGTTGTAACAAAGTGGCAAAATATTGCAACCTTTTGCACAGAACTGACTGTATGCTAAGTAACTCATAAAAGACCTAACTCTTGGTCCAACTTAAAGCTACTTTCTTGCAATAGAATTTTGCATTGTTGTTTATTTCAATAGTTCTATTCTATTCGAGTTATTAACACAATTAATTAAATAAGTGTTTGTTAATTCTTTACCATACGGTGACCGACTTTCACAAAAATCATAGAAGATATACCTGTATTTATACATAAAAACATTTATCAAATGAAGACTTACTGGTGTGTTTTGACTTCTGGCAGCACATCTATATCGAAAGCAATAACTTTTATGACACATATAAGATCCACCCTTTTTTACTTTTTCAGTCCCTGAATCAGGACCTTTAGGATTATTTGTCAAATGTGTATTGTGTGTGACTGTCCACCAATCAGATGTCCATTCTATGTTACAATCATATTAATTATAATTATTGGACACTTTTAAAACTCAATACCCCAAACATTTCCGACCATATTCTTAAGACCAAACTTATTCGGTGGAAAAGAATCAATTGGCGCAGTGCTTATGTAGCCATCTGAACCTTATTTATTAAACAGAATAATAATAAGAGAATTCAATCTTTATATATACAAATTGTGCCAACTATTTATAAGAGTATACTTAGTATCACAATAAATGTTGCTATCAACGTGAAGCTGCTTACCAGTATTGTGATTAGGAAAGTCTCCGTTCCATATATTAGCATAATATTTATCGTTAGGCATCAACTTATTACCCCAGGGGAACAATCTATTTTTAAGTCCTGCTCTACAAGAATATTCCCACTCAGCCTCAGTCGGCAGACGTTTACCCTTCCATTGGCAAAACTCATTTGCGTCATTCCAAGACGTGTGAACCACTGGATGATCCATTCGTTGATCAATGTTAGAATCGGGACCTTCAGGCTGTTCAGTAAATGTTTAGTTTTGAAAGCATAATAAGTTTAATAATAATAATAATAAGTTTAATAATAACAGTTAATGAAATGGACAAAGCTTTAGTTATTAGAAAAATAAGTGATTACATATTTCCACGATGCTCCGTCCACAGGAAGCCACCAAGGCGCAGCATAGACTGATAAATTGATGTTTTTCTTTACGTCTTCGCTCAACAATTTTTCAAAAACAAATGAATTCGAAAACTTTTCAGCTTCTGTTTCATAATTAGTTTGATCGACAAATTGTTTGAAATCATAATTACTAACTTCATGAATGTCTAAATAAAAGCTAGAAATTGTAACATTCCTTGCCGGCCCCTCACCATCAGCAATAAATACGGGTTCATTTGTCCCCATCGTAAAAGTTCCCGCATTTATTAATACCATATTTGCTTTACAGCCTTTTTGGCAAACATTGTCTCTCATCGTATGTTTTGCTACACTTATAGGAACTGATGGCTCTTTCAATTTATCTCCCAATTGTTCACTATTTCTTGATATTTGATGACAACTATTTTGCATATCATTGTTTGTAGAGCTTATGCTTGTATTTTCCAAAATTGTTATCAAAATAAATTGAATAATTTTCATAATTTTCATAATTTATCTGAAACAATGTGAAAATATGGATAAAAATTCTAAATTATATTTAAATATTTTAATTCATTAATTATATTATATGGAAATTGTATAGAATGAAAAAGAATTTTTGAAAATTGTGAATTTTTGAATTATAATTATATGAGAATGAGTTCTTATGATATTTGACAAATCATTAATACCAAAGTTAATTAGACTCGTGAAAGACCACAACTGCGCACAATAGCTTCAAATAAAGTGATGCAAATCTTATTGAAGTAGAAAATTTATAAACTACACATTCAATTCTCATTTAAATCTGTTTAAAAACAAGTTCATTGCAAAATATATTAATATTTATCTAAAATTAGAAATTAATGAAATCATGAAAAAGCATAGCAAATAATTTAAGAAATTTCTAATCTTAAAAATTCAACACTCGTTATATAATAACAATTAATAAGGAATAATATATAAATTCTTGAAAAATATATTCATGGAATTGTATTATAAATCAATTAAATGACTTGATTCTCGGATTACATTTGAAACGAATATTGGGTTCTTTAGTGAACTTATAAATGACATAATTGAATAATATTATGAGCAAATTTTTCAATTTATGCAAATTTTACAAATAATTCAAAAGTATAAATATATGGAATAATATATAACCATATAGCCATTATTTGAGAATATTGTATTCTCAGCTTAAGAGTCGTTTGTTTTGAAATAGTTGTGGAGATATTTATGTAGTGTTTTGTATTGCTATGGAATCTATACAGACATGAAGTGAATGTTTAGAGCGGAAACTTTGCTATTCGTAGTATTCAGTTATGCGAATCTGTTTGACATAAGTTTACAAACTTCATGAAAGTTCCGCTTTATTACTATTTTTTTATCTTAAGTTCCATTAAAAGAATCTTCTTTACGATTCTTTATATTTATAAAGTTAAAAAAGAAAGAAATTGCTTTCGATTAAATTATTTCATACAAAAAAATTTCGGATATAATTATTCTTAAGGACTGTTATTTCAAATGGAAAAAGATTTAGATTTTTGTGAAGAGGTGAGTACTTTTGATAAATGAAACAAATTTTGCTCAATTCTTGTCAAAAGTTATACTTATAATAATTCCTAACATCAGAACTGTATGTTTCCCATTAAAGTTTGTCAATACTTTCTTATTAGAAACAAAATAAAGCTTTTAAAATTGATTAAAATTATAAATTAATGGCTATTTGAAATATGTTACTAACTTTGACATTTAGTGATATTATGACCAACATTAGTAAAGTTAGCACATTATGTTATTTCAAGTATACTGTATTCCAAGTTTTGTAGTTGACTAAATCGATTTTTGTACTTCTGTACCAATAGTAAAACAAAACATTGTGTGCCACTTACTTTTGGTGACCTATATATACAGTATATACAGTATATATATATGCTATATCTATATAGTACAAGTATTGTATTTTAGATCTACATTATATATATAGATTTATATATAGCGAAGGCTTATGAAGGGCAGCAATACATAGTTGCCGAAATTGCGGCAACTTTTCATTGGCTGTCATTATAAAAGTATTGGAAACCTTTGATTATTTTAAAATTGGCGCTTTCATCACTTTCATCACTTTCATCACTTTCTTCACTTTCATCACTTTCATCATACGTAATACTCATACTCTGATATATAGTAAAGGCCGAAAATATAAAAGTTTGATATCTGCACCCGCCCGTATCCGCGAGCCTTTATATCCGAATCCGCGAAAAATTCTGTAGCGGATATCCACAAATTTTAATACATCAATACATTATTTAAATTTTTATTTAATTTTAGTCTAATCGTTGATTTGTGATTTAACGTTAATTAATATCACTTATAATTTCTTAATATTTATTAATCTTTTGCGACTATTTTCGCAATATTTTCTATATCTGTTTATAATGTTTAAATTTTTTAATCTTTTGATTAATAAAATAATTAACTTCGGAGTTTATTTTGGAGAAGATATATATATATATATATATCTCAAATATTAAATGTGCTTACAATTAACTATTTTATACTTAATTTTTAATAATTTTATAAATTTTAAAATCTTTTCTTAAGATTAATAGACAAAAACTTATTTCTCGAACTTAAAACTTAGAGTTTTATTATTAAAGTTATTACACTTTAACACATAATTATTCATTTATAGCTTTATCTCTAATGAAGTTTTAAATTAAAAAATCACATTTTTAGATGTTATAAGTTTTGAAAACAAATAAGCATTTAATTTCAATACGAATTTATTGGCGGATAATTAATACACTCAATTCAAGACCATATTAAAGACTTAAATGTTTGAAATACATAACATCTTAATTATTAGATCTTTAATGTTAAGTCGAACTAATATTGTATTGTATTTACTGAGAACTGTAGTCGCAAATCAATTAAATCAATTTGTAATACACATACTCTTACCATTTCCTATCTCTGCAAATAGTTTATGCATTTAAGTTATTATTTTATATTTATATTTGAGAAATAAAGTATAATATAAATGAAATATGAAATAATTTATGTGAAGTCTCTTTTAAGAGTCATCAGCGATTAGTTGAAAAAAGTCGTTCAAGTCTCACATCATTTTCTAAATGGATTGAATCCATTAATTTGTTTTAGTGTTTTGTGTCTGAAGAGGAATAGGAGAACAATTGAATACTTCTACAAACGAAAACTTAACTCAATTAAAACTAAGGTATCATTAATTAATTAAATGTCACGTTATTTAATGCACTCAACAAATTTTTAATTAACTTTTTTAAAAATTCTTCGATTCAATGAATATCTCATTATTAAACTTATTAGGCTTTTAGTGATATTCTATTAACAAAAATTCTAAATGAATTCATTATATCAAAGACTTTTAAGATTTCTCATTAATTTTTGAATAATCGATTCGTTAGTATTATATATTATCTAACTTTTCATTACTTAAATATCTTTTTAGTACAATTAGAGTAACTTTTAAATAGCTTATGAAATGTATATCACAATTAGATAACTAAATGATAGATAATATTCTTTACTATTCATTTAATACCTAACTTCATATCATTAAAGATGTTCCAAAGTTTATTTCGACTTTTGAGTTCATAAAATATAATTTTGTTTTTATGCTTTATTATCACAAAACCAAATATAGATGAAAAAGAATAAATATTTTATGTTTAAAGCCTTGTATTTTAAAGCAAGATATTATCTCAGGGTGTATTAGGGGAGATTTTGGCCCCTCCCTTAACTGCAATGAATCAAACGTATAGCAAATAAC
>JAUJYU010000024.1:0-26396 GCA_033995675.1 Nothrus silvestris
TGCATAAAATGAATATTTTTATGTTTATATATTATTTGTTTAATTAATAATATGACATAATTTAATAATCTGGAAATCATTTGTTATTTTTGAAAAAAAATTTAAATATTCTATTGAAAAACTAAATGATGTGAACATCCGCTACTTTTGAACTCAAGGCTAATATGAATTATTTAAAATATTATTTGTTTTGAAATTTCTACTTTTATAATAGAAAATAAATTCTCTAATAATATTTAAAAATTTCAAATAAAACTTCACCCATATTCAGGTGTGAATATTTTCCAATTTGAGATGCAATTGATCATTTATTATTTGCATGCATTTTCTGACTATATTTTTTTAAGCAAATATGTTATATAAACTCAATTTATTCATTAAATTCATATTTAAAAGTGACAAAGTCTATAGCGAAAAAACTTCAATTAGAACTTTCACATCATATGATAACTATTGTAATTTAAGCTCTTTGTGTTTTTAATGATTTGAGTTTTATTAGTTTACGATTACATTAATAGAATTGTTTTTGAAATACGATAAATCATAAATGATTAACTCGTTATAATAATTTTTATTATGATTTATCTTTACGACTTGATTGCCTCAAATGAAAATAAAATAACACCATTTCAAGGATGATAATAATCAGAATGGGTCTTAAAATGTTGAATAACCTTTTATTTGGTTAATTTTTAAAAATAAATGGTTTCACTCATTTTGTCACACCTATTAAAAATTAACTCATCATTCACCACAACTCTAGGCATAATAAAGTCTAAAATCAGAAAATATTTTCATTTTCTCTTAATTTCTTCAAATCTCAAACCTTTGCGAAGCTATTCTTATAATTAATGATAATTGAGTTCATGCGTTTATATTTCAATTATGTTAACTAAGAGTCTTAATTTGTTGCACTTAAGAGCAGTGCATCCACTTTTCATTCTTAACAATAATCAAGTCATTAATGCAAAAGTACAGTAGATTTTCGATTCGATATACCACTAGACATTTCTACTTAAAATAACTTAAAACTTAATCAATTTTAAATCTCGAGTTGCAATTTAATGAAATAATTATTTTTCTTATATTTGAATGCTATCCAAAAACCAAAGCATTGGAGTAGTACTGAGGTATTGACAACAATAACCGCTATTTAATTAACATAATTTTGATTCACTAACTCTTATACTTTTATACCCAAAATCACACAGACTTACACATGTATTCATGTTTGCTGTGATAACTGTTACGGCTGTGATGAAGTAAGTTCGATATGAATTGATTAATCTTTACCTTTCACTTTATATAAGTTATTATAATAGTTAGCAATTGTTTGATTTGCTGCTCCCGAGCACCTGTTCATTAATTGATATGATTTTGAACTGTCTTTTATGTCCTTTTTCAACAAAATGAAATGTTTCAAAAGCACGATTTATTTTATTATCTCAGAAGCATCTTTTGTTGCCACTCATTTATTACTTGAAAAATTAGACAACTAATTGCCAGTTAATAATAGCTTCTGTAGCCTTGTTTTCATTTATTACAATCAATTATCGCTAAGTTTTTATTGAACTTTTTCGATTTTATTGCCTTTAATTTCGTGTATTTCTTAACTTAAGTTAACTTAAGTGACATTCAATATTGAAAGCGTTCACTTTCGAAATTTGTTTTGTTTATTTAAATCTATTGTTTAAGGTTATAGTTATTATTTGAATGATTTAATTATATGCTTTCTTTTATATTAAGAGAGTTGTTATTATTTCGCAAATTGACGTTTGAATAAGAAATAATTGCTTTTCTAAACTAATCGTTTAATAGGTTACAAAAGGTGTCGTAGATTTATTCGAAGATCTTAGAGATGGATCAAATCTCATATCGCTTCTTGAAGTACTATCTGGTGAGATATTGGTATGTATTAAAGACACTACTATTTGCATACAGCTGCCAATTAATTAAATGGTGATTTATGTTTTTGGAAATTGTTCTTTTCTGCATATTATAGCCTCGTGAGAGGGGGCGGATGAGGGTTCACATGTTGCAGAACATACAAATTGCGCTCAATTTTCTTAAGAAGCGAAAGGTATAAAATTCAGTTGAAATCTAATGTAGAATATATTGGTATTTAATTAACAAATGTTTTTTTGCTAAATCGTGATGTGTTCACATGCATGCTATTAATCGTTCAATCTTTCAAAATAATAGATAAAACTGGTCAACATTAGAGCTGAAGACATAGTCGATGGAAACCCTAAGTTGACATTAGGCCTTATATGGACTATAATATTACACTTTCAGGTAGAGTCACTTTTTTATGATATTTATTTTTGCGGAATTGCTATGAATGGAATGAAAAAGCCATAAATGACCGGTTCTTAAGTTTGATGAAACTTATTGAAGCGCTATTTGAGAAAACCTGAAAGTCTGGTTAAAAATGTTTGATATTCCTTTCAAACTTGACATTTAAAACTTGATTTTCGCTTTAGAACTATTGGAATATATAAGAAATGTTAGACTATTTTTATTATTTGACTTTGAAGTAAAGGCAAATCATGTTAAACTGCTATCTTATGTTACTATGAAAACTATGGCATTTTTATCAACATTCATAAAATCACTAAAACTTAAGGGAGATTTCACACTAAAAAAGGGAACATATGCTTTGTTTATACTGTAGTCCTAACATAAATTTTTCAGTTCCCACTCAACTTATCGCAAGGTTTCCTCAATGTAATTACCATACATGGACTTAAAACGGCCGGCATTCTGCCTGCCCACATATTTGTATAATTGATATATCAATAATATTCAAGTCTTTCGTTTAGTTCATATATTCATAACATTAAATATAACTATTTTGAAGGAATTAGTTTTATATCAACTTTAATTCCATAAAAAATAACATATGTTAACTTAGTTTATTAGTCAGCTAACAGTTAGGGATATTGTTGAAAATAGGCTCAAAAAAGGTAAACTGAATCATTTTTTGAGTTACTCTATTTAGTAATTTTTATTAAAATCAAGATCTGTTCATTGTTTTCGTGTTTTAAAAGCTGAGGAATTGTTAAAAACATTAAAAACAATTAAAAGTCTAAATTTTGAAGTGGGCAGAAAAAACCGCGACATGATTTTCACAGCCCACTAATGGCTAGAAAGAGCACATCCCACCTGTTGGAACAACTTTTTATTGGGTGGAGAAACCATTCTCCCTCTCTTTCTCTCTTTGAATACTAGAATACCTTTAACACTATCCGAGTCATGACGTCTTCAGACGTGGTCGTCTCTTATCATAAAATACAAACTATACGATTAAACAAACGTTATGTCATTATAAGTTAGCTTTAAAGTTAAAGTGTATTTAATTGTTATGTTTTCATTTCATTTTAAATATTAATTCTATGTGGAAGTCATCCAAAAAAGTGCCATTACTTAACAGTGTTGTGACAGCAATAGTTAGTTACCAATAGTTAGTTAGCAATAGTTAGCAATAAATAATGTACTCATTTGTGAAAGGGTCGAGACTATTTGTTAGGGGGGCTCGAGATGCAGATGACGGCGACAATATAGCTGATCCGGGAGAGAGACAACTCGTTTCTGATGACAAGTCAGAAATGCAGTCTATGAGTCTTCAGACTAAGACTCATATGGCGTCTGCATCTCAAGAATCTCGAGAAGTGTTCCGCAGTTCTCAAAGTCGAAATGGACTGAAAACAGTTCACACACAACGAGTTGTTCGCAAAACGACAACCGTTACGCGCGGCGAACAAAAACAAACGGTACGTCTATTAGCTATATTTGGCTTTATTTGCTATTTTCATTTATAAATATGTCCATCATTTGAACAAAGGGTTCCTCATTGACCTCTAACATAAAATAGGATGCGCTTCTTGTATCCAAACTTTTTTTCAAACCTCTCTTTTTGTGTAAAATGAGCTAATTTTTAACACAACCAAAAGCCAAATGCAAAGCGAGCTTTAAATGTACTATTAATGTACTTTAATGTAATTAATGCAATTTATTTACTTTTTATACTGATGTTTATGAATGATCAATCGATAAAACATTTATCTATTATTATATCAGTATTTTCGAGTTAATCAATTTTTAAAATAACACACTTGACATTTACATAAATGATAGCTTAATACTTTTGCTAACTTTCATTTACCCCATTCTATTTAACTACCCATATATGGTATTTAATAAATTCTCAAATAGCAGACAAACACAATCTAAAGTAATAACCATTAATTTATTTGACGATTTCTTATGAATACACAATAGAAGGCAATTGAATGTCCTATTTTTTATTACTAATATTTGTTCGCTATATTATATCATTTATAGTTGAAGTAAACTTTCTCTGCTTTGATTGTTTGAGATCATGTTCGCTAATATCATATTATGTGATATATATTATAGAATATGATACTATTGATACAACAGTTATATTTGACGTGTAAATACATTCATGCAGTGGCTCTCAATCAGTTTAACCTGAATTTTAATGTGAACGTGATTTGCAATAATCACAGCCGTTAACTTCAACTAAAGCCAAAGCCATACAAATTAATAGAAAATAAACTTTTAAATACACTTTCAGGAATTGTTCTCAAGTAGAAAATTAATTAAATGATGGGTTTTTACAATGAGATGTTCTATAATGTTATAAGAAATTAGATTTTTCCTCCTTTTTTGGTTAGTCTAGTTTTTTGTTTTTTCAAATTTAATATATTTTTAAAATATTTAAAATATTCGTCACATTAAGTCCAAGTTTGCATTGAGTGTATTCTGATAGCAATAATTTTGTTTATCATTTTATGCAAAAAAATAAATAATAATAATAATCAAATTTGTTAAATGAAAGTCACTATTTTTTAAATAAATGGCATAAGTTAAACATTGATTGCCAAAAATAACATTATATAAATTCATCAAATGTGTAATTCAATTTGCCCAACCAGTCAATTTGTGTTACATTTGAATTATCTGTTTGACGGCTTAAAACGACATGGGTTTAACTTATTTAAGTTGAAATGTCATGTTTCGACAAGCTCTTTGACGAGTTATTGAATGGTTTCATGTTTTCATTTAATAGCTTTCAGATATTGTCCAACACGACGATACTCTATCATTCAGAGAAGCACTGCTTCGATGGGCTCAAAAAACGACTGAAGGATATCCTGGTGTCAAAGTTACAGACTTTACACAGAGCTGGAGAGACGGGTTGGCTTTCAATGCAATACTTCATCGAAACAGGTATAACAATATTTTTAAAAAAGGGTTATTTAAAAAATTTTCAGAACTCAATTATAAAATGTTTGGCCGTTTAATACAGACCTGATTTGCTCGACTATCGATCATGTCGTGGAAGAACTGCCAGAGAGAATCTGGAAAATGCTTTCAATATCGCGGATAAAGACTTAGGAGTCACGAGACTTTTAGATCCTGAGGACGTTGATATACCACAACCAGATGAGAAGTCTCTGATAACTTATATATCATCACTCTATGAGCTCTTCCCAGAGCCGCCCGAACACAACCCATTGCTGGACATCGAAAGAATCAGAAGAATCGATGAATACAAAGACCTCGCGAGCAGATTATGTGTTTGGATGAGAGAAAGTGTTTCCAGACTTAGGGAAAGGAATTTTCCAAATACTTTACAAGAGTTGAAAATTGTTCAACAGGAGAACAATAGGTTCAGAACTGAAGAAATACCTCCTAAACTCCATGACAAGCAACGTCTCGCCAGTTCTTACAAAGACGTACTCAAAATGGTTCGATCTCTGCCCGGAAATCACGTCCGCATTGAAGACGACTTTAAGATTGAAAATATTGAACATCAATGGAATAAATTGATTACCGCTCACCAGGAAAGGGATCACGCCATCAGTGAAGAGGTCAACCGATTGGAAAAGTTGCACCGTTTGGCTGAAAAGTTGTTGAGAGATATTAAACAATGCGATACCAAATTGGATGACATCGAGAGGAAGATCATTGAAGAAGAGAAGCGCGTCCAACGATTGCATCCATTGGACGCCAAGTTCAATATCGATCAAATTGAGTCAGATCTCAGACAAGAAGAAGAGAGAATTAAATCTATGTTTAAAGACGTGCAAACACTTCGAGAGGGCCGCTATCATAAGGCAACTGAATTACATAATAGAGTCCAACAATTGCATCAGAGATGGGCTGATATGAAGCTTGACTTCCAGACTCGCGTCGTTCAGGTGTTGGCCGACAGACGAGCTGAAGCACTGAGAAAGCCTTTAACTGAAGAAGACTTGATTAACTCGAATCCTTCATTCAAATTCCTTCACGAATGCATTCTATGGGTTCAGGAAAAACTCAAGAAACTCGAAGGACTCGATTACGGCCACGATTTGAAGTCCGTTCAGTCATTGCTCGAGCAGCAAAAAGTGGAACACCGATCGATCGATCAGTTCCAGGGCAAAGTAGACCAATGCGAGTCGAAGAGGAGTCAATTCAAAGGTGAAGAATATGATGTCTATATGCGAATGTTGAATAGACTTCAAAAGTCATATTCGGAACTATTGGTTATGTCTAATAAGCGATTGAGTGATTTGGACACTTTGCTAGACTTCGTTCAGTCGGCAACTAATGAACTGAAATGGTTGGCAGACAAAGAAGAAGTGGAAGTATCGCGTGATTGGAGTGCAAAAAATATAAATCTGGTAGAAGTCGAACAATACCACCGACAGCTCATACAAGATCTTGAGAGGAGAGAACATCAATTCAATGTAGTCCAAGACAGAGGAGAAAGTCTTATTAGACAACGACATCCCGCGACCAAATGTATTGAAGGCCTTATGGCCAAGATGCAGTCTCAGTGGTCATGGCTTTTGCAGCTCATCAACTGTCTTGAGAGCCATTCTAAACACGCGGCAGATTATCATCAATTCTTCAATGAGTCGCGAGAATGTGATCAATGGCTGACTCGCACTGAAGACAAGCTCAACACCACTTTCAGTAAACAAAACTTTTCAATAGAAGAAGGAGAGCATCTGCTTAAAGAAATGAATCATTTGAAAGATGACATTACACGTTATGGCCAAATAGTGAGTGAATTAGTCGCCAAAAGTAAAGATGTGGTGCCATTGAAACAAAGGAAAGCAGCACTTCCGCGACCAATCAAAGTGCGCTCTGTTTGTATGGTTAAACAGGGATCCAATACCGTCACTAAGAATGAAACGGTCACTTTGCACGACAACTCGCAAAGGGCTAAGTGGAGAATCAGCACATCCACTGGCACTGAATTGAATGTCCCCGGAGTTTGTTTTGTAATTCCACCGCCAGATCAAGAAGCGATCGATACGGCCAATGAGCTTAAGAAGAAATACGAAGCTTTGGTTGCGTTATGGGCTCGAAAACAACACAAACTCAGACAGAATATGATTTTTGCGACCCTTAAAATAGTTAAGGGCTGGGATTACCCGACCTATTGTGCAATGGATCCCAACCAAAGAAATTCTATCATTAAAGCATTAGATGATGACATCGATAAGTTAGTCCGCGAGGGACCGCCCGACGACTCCGGATCGAAGAGACTTCAGGACGAGATGAAGGCTCTCAAGAAGAAGTTCGCAGAATTTGACGCAAGACTAAGAGATGAGGAAAATGAAAAGTCAAATAAGGTTTTGACAAAACGCTATACCGACGCGGCTTCGAATATATTAGAGAAATTGGTTGAGAAGGAAAGGATTCTTATACAACGCGCACACAATGCGATCCCTCGCGAACGCGACACTCTCGAGACACTTGTTTTGGAACACAAAGAGTTCGAAAGTGATGTCAAGAGTTATGAACCACAGATACAAGATTTGAAGGAATTATTTCATAAGATTCCTTCCAAATCTCAAGCGGTTCAATCAAATTATGAAAATATTATCGAAACGTGGAATAGAATTTGGACACTTTCTCAACTCTATGTCGAAAGACTTAAAGCAGTTGAGATCGTTCTGATGGACATCGAAAAAACCACTCAAATTGTGTCAAATATTGAACTTCGATTGGCGTCATTGGACGACATGCCCGCAGATGAGGTCGCGCTCAGACGTATTCACAATGATCTGATCGATACTCAAAATGATATTCAACGCAATAAAGCAGCTTTCGATGCATTGAATGTCAGTACAAACAAAGTTCGTCGTATTGTTGAGAAGTCTCGACCCAAACAAGCGACTCATCCGGATATCACTCGTGTTGAGGATGACGTCAAAAACCTATACAAACGATGGGATGATTGTTCCACGCAATTGATTGAAAGGTAAAGTATTGATGTCCAACATTCTAGACTATTATTCAACAGCATTTCTAACCTTTTGTTACCAAAATTGATGTAAATTTTAAAATAAATAAATAGATTGAGAAGTTGTGAGGCCTGTACTGATCTGTTGCATACATACAAAAAGCGAATGGACAGCGAGAGGTCTTGGATGAGCCAAATGACAGCTAAAGTGAATACTTTGCTCTCACGACAGGAACTTGAAATGGCAACTGTGCGTAGCATTTGATAGAAACTTATTTAAATGATTTATTTATGAATACATATAAAATGAATTATAAATTTAGAAAATATACGAAACACTGGCGGAACGCAAGCCTTCAATAGAGGACACAAATGCCGCCGGAGGACGATTCATAAGAGAGGCTAAAATATATGACTTGAAAATCAAAAACTATAGAGAAAATCTAGAGGACTCTCATCCTAGTCTTGACGCCAGCGCTAAAAGATCTCGAAGAACTCCCGGCGCGGATATTGTAGCGCAAGAATTGGATCAACTGAATAAGGAATACACCAATTTGATGGAAGCTGTTGTTCAACTTCTAAACCAATTACAAGATGATGAATCAAAATTGCAAGAAAAAAGAGTAAGTTTTTACAATATATGTATGTCTTGTTTTATTGTGATTCAAACCCAGTTTGCGATTATCTTAATTAAGTGCATGCGATATATTCGCATATTAGGCATGCGATCAGTGTTAAGACTGTTGTTTTAGTTTATTTATTTGTTATATTGAGATATCATCTCACGATTTAGATAAAAGCTCGCGATACGTATAGTTGGATTGCATTGTTTGTATTTTATCAAATTATTATTTTTTTATTTGGTTTTTAAATGAGTTTAAGTTATGCAATGATTTTAATCGTTTAATCTCAAGGTAACCGTCAATTAATTATTCAATGCATGTTTTCTCCATTTTTTAAAATAAAGAATTAATAACTTACAAAATGATGACATAAAGTAACAAGTGTATGGTATACTAAGTGAAAAACTTGATCATTTTAATTTAACTGTTATCTTAACTGTTATTTAAGTTTTAAACGGTTTTTTGCATGTAATAAGTGGTTGATTTTTCTCAATTTATACATTTCAAAATGATTAATGCATTAGATTTCAATACAACTTTAAATGTCTTAATAAATCTTAATATTTCTTAGAATCTGGTGATAAAATCATTTTGAAGGGTATTCCCATATTAGAAAATAGCATTTAATTGTTATTGTCCTTTAATACTATATTCCATTAAACCTATTGATGTGTTGTGGGTTTTACTATTACTATTCCTCTCACTTTTCTCTCTTTTCAAACCTTATAAATCCCATTACCTTATAGTTAATCACCAGTTTGTCATTCAAGACATATCACACTGATTTGGGTATAGCTGTTAACCAAACATCTAACCAAATGGACTTTAATGACTTTAATAATACTTTTACTACTACTACCACTACTTCTGATAACTTACAAGAATTGAGTTCAGACGATGTAAATCATAATAAAATTGCTTATAATACTAGTATTAAAACTTGTAAAACCACTTCCTCTCTTGTAATGAAATCGAGTGGCAATGATTCTAAGAAAAGTAGTTCTGTAAATATTGAACACTTATCAGACACATCGCCATCAGCTGATAATAAAGCTTCAGAAGTGGAGCAATCGGTCAATAAACAATCGAAAGTTAAAACACAGCCTTTAACTTTTACTGAGATTAAAAGCTCTCGACGTCAAAAGAGCGAATCAACAGCCACTGATGACATATCGCCTAATCGGGAAACAAGTACAAGTAGTAGATCTCCGTCTCCGACTCCACCCTCTCCTAAAAAGGCAAAGTCTGCGAGTGATATCGTTAAAGAAAGTATGAAATCAAAGAGAGTTTCAAATAGTGTTGAAACTCATATTGATGTGCGATCGAGTTCTCCATCAAAGGAGACTTCATTTCATTTAAAAAATAGTTCTCAAATTATTCCGAGTGAAAAGTCTGTATCACCCGATAGAATGAGTACCGGTTCTAGCAGTGGTTCCCCGAGCTCTCCGAGCCATTCGCCCACACGTTCTCGTGTGTCTTTAGCCAAAGGATCTTCTCATAAGTCTGAATATAAAAGAGATGCTAAATTTGAATCATCGTCTCGTAAGAGTTCTCCTCAAACGGATCAAAGCTTTACCAAAACTTCATCATCAGTGACAACACTTTCGGAGGATTTTACTTCTTCTAAATCTATATCTGAAATGAAAGATTCCAAAGATTCCAAAGAAACTAAATATTCGGTTTCGTTTTCAAAAGACAATGAAGTGAAAAAATCAGTTTCGACAACAAAAGAAAGTCAAAGTGATTCGAAAAAATCTTTTACTACATCCAAAAAAGACGAACAAATTTCCAAAACGGAAAAACTGATAAAAAATCCAAATGCAAAAAGTGATTCATTTAATGAATCTTCATCTCTAACAGAGCCTAATATGCCATTACCTGTTTCGACATTTACGGAGCGTAAAATCGAAACTAATCAGCTTCAAAGTGACGCAGGCTTTTCGTCACAATCTGTAAGCACAGAACTTACCGGTGCCTATACTCAAGTGCTTGAGTTGCCTCCTGAAGGTTGGTCTTTAAAAGATGCCGTCAATAAAAAAATTATTGACTCGAAGTCGGGAATGTTTACTATTCCTGGAACTGATCGGTTAGTTTCTTTTGAGGAAACAATTCGTTTAGAAATAATAAATCCCAATTCAGCCGTTGTTGTCGAACCGGGAAAATCAGGTCGAAAATTAACTCTTTTAAGATCTTTCGATAAAGGAATTCTCGACTCGACCGGACATTACTGTAGTTCTAAAGGCGATAAAAAGAAGAAATCGCTGAAAGAAGCGATTGCAGCAAAATTAATAGTATTCGAAGACATGCAAAAAGTTAGTGATAAACCTCAAAGTATGACAACAAAGGTTTTGCGAATAACTACTGTTGATGGAGAACCTGATAGATTGGATGTCGTTAATTATCCTGACGTTTCACAAAAAGCTCAGTCAGACATTCCGGAATCAGTGACTTTGAAAGCTGAAGAATCTATATATAAATCATCTCACGAACAATTCATTGAAATTGATAACGATATTTATTACAGTCCTATATCTGATACCGTTTTGTTTCATAAAACCGGTGAAAGAATGAATTTAATGAAAGCAATCAGTTTGGGAAAAGTCGATCCTAAATTGTTTTCTGTCAAAGACTTAGATAGCGGTAAAAGTATTTCATTAGATGAAGCCATTAAAAAAGGGATCATAAATAAACGAACCGGAGAAATGGCTTCAAACAAATCTGGGAAAAGAGTAGCTCTAACTCAATTAGCTAAAGATGGGCTTTTATTCTTAGCCGCCAGTCCTTTAGCTCTAACCAGTACTCTATCATCTTATTTAAATTCATCATCTCATGAATCGGCCATTTCTAAGAGTGTCGTTTCAGATATTGATAATCAAAGTCAAAGACCATCTTTACGATCGAGTTCGCCGTCAAAAGAAGGTCAAGATTTAAATACTACTAAACTTGTAAGAGAAACCGTTCAAGTCATCAAATCAAGAGAGCTGTTCATTAAAGATCCCATAACAGGACAAGAAGTGCCTTTAGATGAAGCTGTGATGTTAGGCATAATTGATGCGCAAACGGCTATTAACTTGAAGTCTAAAGATGCAGCTCTTGAAGGATTCCAAGTTCACAAAGCATTAGAGGTGACAATACAAGATCCGGCCACTGGTGCAGCTTTGCCTTTAAACTTAGCTGTCAGGCGAGGCATCATTGATGCGGAAACTGCTAAACGACTTGAAAAGGGAGATATAGTCGAGAATCTGGTCAAGACTAACGTTACTGTCGTTGAAACTCCAACCACAGCAAAACAAACTGCTAGTCCTTCAAAAAGTGAATCAAAGAAACCCCAATCATCCCCAGTTACGAGTCCAACAAGTTCTCCAAGCAGAACACCAACAGGCTCTCCAACTCGAACCCCAACGGGCTCTCCAACTCGAACCCCAGCAGACTCTCCAACTCGAGCCCCAACAGGCTCTCCAACTCGAACCCCAGCAGACTCTCCAACTCGAGCCCCAGCAGACTCTCCAACTCGAGCTCCAACAGGCTCTCCAACTCGAACCCCAGCAGACTCTCCAACTCGAACCCCAGCAGACTCTCCAACTCGAGCCCCAACAGGCTCTCCAACTCGAACCCCAGCGGACTCTCCAACTCGAACCCCAACAAGCTCTCCGACTCGAACCCAGTCAAGGGCTCGATCTCCACCCAAATCATTGCCGCCTTTAAAAGAGCCGAAATATGTGGTCGATTTGGGAAACGCGAGAACTATTCAATCGCCTGAAAAGGAAATAAACATTAAAAAAGTGAGCCGACGTTCTCTTTCTCCTAAGAGAGCAATTGAAGAGAATCTAATAGATAACGAAACGGCAAAAATAATCGATTCAGTGCCGCAATCACTTTCTTTGGATGAGGCCATTATCCAGAATATTATTGATGGAAATAAAGGATCGATTTTGAATCCACAGACCGGTCAAAAAGTGTCCATTAATGAAGCTCTCTATTTAGGACTAATCGATGGCGACAAGAAGTCATTATTATATCCAATAGGAAGGAGTCTATCACTTCCATCTCTTATAGAAAAAGGTCTTTTTAATCCAAAAGAGCGACGCATTATTCATCCCGAAACGGGACAACTATTATCTTTATCGCAAGCCATTACCTGTGATATCGTTGACAAACATTCCAAATTAACTGAACCCAAAACTAAAAAATCCATAACATTAGAAGATGCCATTAATAAAGGCATTATTGATGCAGTCAATTGTGATATAACCACTGCTAGTGAACGCAAAATGTCATTAGTCGAAGCGGTTAAAACCAATTATATATCATTGCCTTCTTCGATGTCTGTTCAGCCTATATCTCAAACAGATTCTCCAATTCCTCGAATAGCACTCACATATCGCGCGGCTCTTGAAAGTGATCTTATAAATACTGATGCATTAGAATTCACTCATCCAATCACTAATGAAGTGATGACAATCAATACTGCAGTAGAGAGAGGTTTCATTTATGATATGTTGAAATACAATGAGTCGACATTAGTTTCGGAAACTCCAACTCAGATAATTCAAACTCCTGTTAAAGCGACTAAATCTCCTTCAAAGCCATTGTCTTCACAAACTGTGGAAACTTCTATGAAAAGTACGATTGCAAAGAAAATACCTAAAAAAGAATCGCCTCTTACTGGCGATGGAATGGCTTCTGATAAAGAAAGTTCTGCACTGAAAGATAGCTCAGACAAGAAGCAAATTTGCGAAACAATAACGGAGAGCAATGATGTGGAAAATGTAGTTTTCTCTATTGATTCCAAAACTCAATCTCAGGTCTCGACATCACTCGTAAAAACTACTTTAGAAACCGTAATCACATCTAAAGGTGAAGTAACCCTAAAAGCTTCGAGTGCTTTACAATCAATGGCTGATGCCATGAAATCAGGTGAACTTAATTTGGGGACCGGAACCTATACAATACCTTCTACTGGAGAGACTATTACAATATCAGAGGCTTTGAGAAGAAATATTTTGCAGTCACAAGAAATTTCTTCATCAGAAAAAGAAAGTGGAGTTCATAAATATACAGTCTCGGGAGCTTTTAATTGGCTTCATGTGAAAGACACCGATATGTTTAAAGAGCCTCAAACGGGTAAATTGGTTTCATTTGAGGAATTAGTTGAAAAGGGCTTTATAGATATGGATGCAGTGATTTATGATGCCATTGAAGGCAATACCAAAACCACTAGAGAGGCCATTGAAGAGGGAAAGATTGACTCCAAAACAGGCAATTTAATAGACACGAGAACTAAAAAAAAGATTTCAATTACCGACGCAACAAAGTTAGGTCTCATGGCAGTCATCGGAGGACCTATTGTTGCGGAAAAACCAGTCAGTGATGCGGTGGTTAAACCCATTAGTAGTAAAAGTAAAACGAGTCAAAACTCGATGAGTCAAACAGACGGATCTCCTCCACAGCCTAAAAGACGAACCGCTTCAATAAAATCTCAAACTGAGGTTAACAATGAAGAGATAAGTACCACTACAACTGTGACCACTTCTGACTTAAGAACATATACTGAGGTGAGAATAGAATGGAATAAATGATCGTTTGCTCGAAATAGAAATAGCTATTGAATTGTTTGAAAATGTTTTATCTGTTGGCACGAACTCCTCCTCTTTGATTAATTAAATTAACGAACTATCGGTGTTTGGCGGGTCCGTCAAAACTAACTAACGCCTAATTATTGCTAACTTTAATTGATATTTTATGTATTATCGCTCGCAATGTATTAGTTGTTCTTTAAGACGCTTAAGACGCATATCTGCGATGCAATGCTAGCTCTGCAACATCTTCTTGTCTGCAATGCTTGCGCTTTGCAATTAGGCATATATTTTCTCACTTTCTTAACATTATATAATATATAGGCGGCAATTATGGAAAAATTCAATCTTTGTGAAGATGGTATTCGTCAACTCAACTCTTGGTTGACTGAAGTCGAACAGAATTTAGCAAATTTGGGAACAGTTAGAGAACAAACTGAAGAGCTTAAAAAACAAATTAAACTCACAGAGGTATTACTCACTTAATATAAATATTTTCTATAGTTTTTTATGACAAACTTTGTTAAATCTTTTATTGGAATATAAAATAGTTTTCTATTGTTTACGATTTAATTATAATATATTTATATAACAAAAAAATAGGAAATAAATCGTGATTTAGAGTCACATCAAAGACAAGTGGCGACAACACTGGACTACTCGCATGTGATCGCACAACAGGGCGCGGACTTCATGAATAAAGAAGATATTTCGCGAGTTATTAAGACTAGCGATGCTTTGAAAAAGAGATACGACTCGGCCTGCGATCACGCGGACCGCTTATTACGTCGGTTAACATCAAGTTTTGAAGAACTGAGTAAATTCAGAACCGAATTCTCCACTTTCACCAAATGGCTCGACAGCGCTCAACGCACTTTAGCCGACAAAGAGAAGGCCTTGAAAGCTGGCAAAGACCAGACCGACTCGTTTAGAGAGTTCACAAACGACGTCATCGCACATCAGGCGGACCTGCGATTCATCTCAATGGCGTCTCAAAGATTTATTGATGAAGCAAAAGATTACTTGGCATCACTTAATGAATTCCGACTCACACTTCCCCGTCGTTTGAGTCCAATGGAATCGACTGAATTCCGTCTCAAGTCAGAAGTGGCCGACGCGAGCACTGCTTATTACAACCTTTTAGATCGAGTCAATCAACTCAATGATCGTTTGAGTGGTTTGAGTGATAAACAGCGCAATTATGCGGACGCTTATGACAAAGCGAACCGTTGGCTCAATGAAACCAAAAAGAAAGCTAAAAAACTTCTCGACGAACAGGTGGCCGCTGAGCCGCGCGCTATTCAGGACCAATTGGATAGAGTGAAGACATTAAATAATGATGTTTTGAGTCAGGGAAGACTTATTGATAATGTGAAACACACGGGTCGGTCATTGCTTGAAAATTTGGAGCAAATCGGTGTCTCTCCTACTGAGCGAAGAGGCATTGAAGACAATATTCGCCAATTAGAAAACGATTATAAAGATTTGTCTAAAAGTCTTAATGACAGAGAAAGAAGACTAGATGTGGCTCTTCTTCAGGCGGGAAAATTCCAAGACGCGTTGGCAGCCGTTGAGAAGTGGTTGAGCGAAACCGAAGAATTGGTCGCTAATCAAAAACCAATTTCTGCTGACTATAAGGTAGTTAAGGCTCAACTACAAGAACAAAAGTTCCTTAAAAAGATGTTACTCGACCGACAAAACAGTGTATTGTCATTGACTAATATGGGAAAAGATCTCATGAAGAATTTAGACTCCAGTGAAAGGGTTCCGGTTGAGCGACAACTCAATGATTTGACTCAAAGGTTCGATAAATTAATGAAAACTTCAAATGACAGAATGGATGCTCTCGAGCAGACTCTACCGATTGCCAGAGCCTTTGTTGAGAAATTAGGTCCTCTTCAAGACTGGTTGGAAGCGTCAGAACGTAAGCTCAACTCTTTGGCAACGACTATACCCACAGATCAGGACCGCATTCGAAAACGAATTGCAGAACATCGGGCACTACATCAGGACATTATTGCACATAAGCGTGACTTTGAAGAACTCACAGAAATTGCACAAAATCTGATGAGTTTAGTCGGAGACGACGAGGCGCAGGTTGTGGTCGATCGTCTTCAAGAAGTGACTGATAAATACGCGAAATTGGTTGAAGACAGCGTCGCTTTGGGACAACTGCTGAATGAGTCGCACGAAGAACTCGGAAGCTTTGTGTTGAGCTTTGAAGACTTACTCGCTTGGATTGAAGAAATGGAATCGCGATTGAATCGATTCAGAGTATTGAGCATTTATGTCGACAAACTTAGAGAACAACTCGACGAACTCTCAGAAATTGCCGAAGAGATTAATAGTCATCAAAAACAAGTCTCGGATATTGTGCGTTCGGGTCAAGAGATTATGAAACACTCTTCAGGTGATGACTCGATTTTCATAAAAGAAAAGTTGGACGCATTGCAGTCCAAGTTCAGTGAACTCACTCACAAAGCTTCAGATAAACTAATGCAAGCGCAAGAAGCGCTTCCCATTGCGCAGAATTTCCATTTGGCTCACAATAAGCTCAACTCATGGATGGATGAGGCGGAGAGAGCTCTTAAGAATATCGGATCCATGAATCTTAACCTTCAGGAGTCAACTATTCAAAAATTAGAACAACAAATTCCAGACAACAGGACATTATTAGAGACAATAAATCATTTGGGACCACAATTAGGTCACATATCTCCAGGTCAAGGCGCGGCCACTGTCGAGGGATTCGTCACTCGCGCGTCGCGAAGATTTGATGCCATTTGTGAACAAATTCAGCGAAAGGCAGAACGCATTGAACTTTCTAAACAACGAAATAATGAGGTAATCACTGATATCGATGAATTGCTTGACTGGTTCCGCGATGCCGAAAGACAACTTCTAGAGGCGGAACCAATTACACCAAATCCGGACACTTTAGCAATACTTCTAAAGGAGACTAAAGCTCTTTATGACGACATAAATAGTCAAAAAGGAAGAGTTAGAGACATATTGACGAACGCGAAAAAACTAATGCGTGAATCGTCTGGCGATGATTTGGCACATATCAGAGATAAGGCGGAAGACCTGAAAGAATTGGCAAATCACGTCTCACAGCTCTGTCAGGACAGACTCAATGCTTTAGAACAAGCACTTCCTTTGGCCATACACTTTTTCGAAGCTCACGCAGATCTGAGTCAATGGTTAGATGAGGCCGAGTCTGAGGCACAACTGCTCGGAAAACCTGCCATTCATGCGGCGCAAATCAAGAGACAACAGGACAGGACTGAAGCTTTACTCCAATCCGTTGCCGAACACAAACCACTTGTGGACAAACTTAACAAATCGGGCGCAGCTTTAATGAAATTGATTTACGAAGAGGACGCGCGTAAAGTCAAACAACTCATTGATAGCGATAACAATCGATACAATGCTTTGCGAAATATATTGCGCGATCAGCAGAACGCACTCGAGGCTGCACTTCAGGCCACCTCTCAGTTTGCGGACAAATTGGACGGAATGTTGAATGCGTTGAGCAATACCGCCGACCAATTGAAAAATGCCGAACCCATTGCAGCACATCCTGAAAGAATTCAAGAACAAATTATTGACAACAATGCTATTCTCAATGATTTAGATAAAAGAGCCGGAGCTGTGGATGCGATCAAATCCGCCGCAAGAGATGTGATTAGTAAAGCAGGAAAGAGCGATGAGCCCGCTATCAAAGACATCAAAAAGAAATTGAATAAACTCAATGATCTCTGGGATGAGGTCCAGAAGAATGCCAAAAATCGTGGCCGTTCTTTAGATGACGCCTTGAAAGTTGCGGAACGATTTTGGGATGAACTGAACGGAGTTATGAAAGCTTTGAAAGAACTTCAAGACACTCTTAATAGACAAGAACCGCCTGCGGCTGAACCGAACGCTATTCAACAACAACAGGAAACTTTGCAGGAAATCAAACAAGACATCGATCACACAAAACCAGGTGTCGATCATTGCAAACAAACCGGTAAGAATCTTATGCAACTTTGCGGAGAACCCGATAAACCAGAAGTGAAGAAACATATTGAAGATCTCGACAATGCTTGGGATAACGTGACCTCTTTGTACGCCAATCGCGAGCAAAACCTGATCGACGCCATGGAAAAGGCGATGAACTTCCACGAAACCCTTCAAAATATTTTAGACTTTCTCGATAGGGCTGAAGACAAGTTTGCCAATTTGGGTCCAATCGCTGCAGATATCGATGCGGTTAAGAAACAAATTCGCGAACTCAAAGATTTTAAATCAGAAGTTGACCCGCATATGGTTGAGATCGAAGCCCTCAATAGAATGGCTCACGAACTGCTCGAACGCGTATCACCAGATCAGGCGAGGTCTATAAGACAACCATTGAATGAAATCAATCGTCGTTGGGATGATTTGCTCAAAGGTATAGTCGATCGACACACGGAGTTAGAGAATGCGCTGCTCAGACTCGGACAATTCCAACACGCACTCAATGAATTCTTGGCCTGGATTTCAAAGACTGAGAAAACTTTAGATGAAATGCGACCTGTTTTTGGTGATCCGCAAGTTATCGAAGTTGAATTGGCTAAACATAAAGTCTTAATGAACGACATTCAGGCGCATCAGACAAGTGTCGATACACTTAATATCGCAGGAAAACAATTAATGGATAGCGAACGCGGTTCTGAAAACGCTAGAGTCACTCAAAGCAAACTCAATGATCTCAATTCTCGTTGGGAACAATTGCAAGACAAAGCATTTCAAAGACAACGTGAACTCGAGGAAGCGCTCAAAGATGCGCAAGCGTTCAATCAAGAAATACAAGATTTACTCAACTGGTTGAGTGATGTCGATCAACAACTGGTCTCATCAAAACCTGTTGGAGGTCTTCCAGAAACTGCGAGAGAACAACTTCATAGGTTTATGGAACTCTACAATGAACTCGAATCTAATCGTCCAAAAGTTGAGTCAGTCTTACAACAGGGACAGGACTTCTTGAGACGCTCTACCGAAGGCGCGGCCACTAATTTACAGCACAATCTCAAAACACTTAAACAGAAATGGGATAATGTTTTGAATAGAGCTAATGATAGGAAGATTAAACTCGAAATAGCCCTTCGAGAAGCGACAGAATTCCACGAAGCCTTACAAGAATTTGTTGATTGGTTGACATCAGCAGAAAAATATTTATCAAACTTACAGCCCGTGAGCCGTATTATGGATAATGTTTTACAACAAATAGAAGAACACAAACACTTCCAGAAAGACATTGGAGTCCATCGCGAAACAATGCTCAATCTCGACAAAAAGGGAACTCATCTCAAATATTTCAGTCAAAAACAAGACGTCATTTTGATTAAAAACTTATTAGTGAGTGTTCAGCACAGATGGGAAAAAGTTGTCTCCAAAACTGCCGAACGAACCCGTAATCTCGATCACGGATACAAAGAGGCCAAAGAATTCAACGACGCCTGGACTGACCTCATCTCATGGCTCGACGAGGCAGAGAAGACATTGGCTTCTATTCAACAAATGGGTAATAATCCAGAAGTCATAAAACAGATGCTTTCGCGACACAAAGAATTTCAGCGCTCTTTGGGTGCAAAACAGTCTACATATGACTCGACTGTCAAACTCGGACGAACTCTCAAAGAAAAAGCACCCAAACCTGATGTCCCAGTACTACAAGACATGTTAGACGAGCTTAAAAATAAATGGAACTCTGTTTGTAATAAATCTGTTGATAGACAACGAAAACTAGAAGAAGCGCTTCTCTATTCCGGTCAATTCAAAGATGCCGTTCAGGCTCTTATTGATTGGTTGGATAAGGCGAAGCTGCAGCTGGCGATGGATCAACCCGTTCACGGAGATCTCGACACTGTCACTGCCCTCGTTGATCAGCACAAGAGCTTCCAGGAAGACCTCAAAAGTCGTGCCAAAAACTTGCATTCCGTGCGCAAAACTGCGAGCGATCTCTTGCAGACCGCAAACGCTGAAGACGCGCGACATATAAAAGAACAAATGAATATTTTAGACCGAAAGTGGGATGAAGTCTCGCGACTTAGCGATGAAAAAGAACGCAAATTAGAGGATGCTTTGAGACAAGCGGAACAGTTGCATAAATCGGTTCATATGCTTCTGGAATGGCTTTCAGACGCGGAAATGAAATTGCGATTCGCGGGTCCGTTACCTGAAGACGAGGCCACTACTCGACAACAGATCGCAGAACACGAACGCTTTATGCGTGAAATGACTCAACAGGAAAAGAACAAAGACTCCACTATTTCACTCGCACAAGAGATTCTTCAGAAGTGTCATCCGGACGCCACTCCTGTCATTCGCCATTGGATTACAATAATTCAGTCGCGTTGGGAAGAAGTGTCCGCTTGGGCTCAACAGAGAGAACAACGATTGCAGGACCACTTGAGGTCATTGAGAGATATCATGGAATTACTTGAAGAGCTTCTCGCCTGGCTTATCGGTGCAGAGGCTTCACTATTGGCAGCTGAAGCGCAGCCATTGCCCGATGACATCCACACTCTCGAACATCTCATAGAAGATCATCAAAGATTTATAGACGACATGACTAGAAGAGAACCTGATGTTGAAAAAGTAGCCAAAGCTTTCTCTTCGAAACGACAACCAACACAGCCAACTAAAGGCGGTCGCGATTACTATGACAAGAGTCGCACTCGAGGTCTGCCTCCACGAACTTCTACTCCAACTCGAGGTCATGTCGAGCCTGAGATCAAACATCCGCGCGCTCGAGAACTGGTCGAAAAATGGCGAATTGTCTGGAAGTTAGCGATGGAACGAATGAAACGACTTCAGGACAAACTTAATTACAATCGAGAACTCGAAAGAATTAAGAATTTTGATTTTGATGAATGGAGACGAAGATTCTTGGGTTGGATGAACAACAAGAAGGCCCGCATTATGGACTTCTTCAGAAAGATTGATAAAGACAATGATGGAAAAGTCACTAAAGCAGACTTTATTGATGGCTTTTTACAGTCTAAGTTTCCGACGAGTCGTCTTGAAATGGAACGCGTGGCCGATATATTCGATAGAAATGGTGACGGATATATCGATCATAAGGAATATCTCGACACTCTTCGACCCGACAGAGACGGACAGCCGAAGACCGAGAATGAGATCATTCAGGATGAGGTTCAACGACAAGTAAACAAATGCACGTGTCTTAACAGATATAAAGTATTCCAAGTGGGAGAAGGAAAATATAGGGTAAGTTAGAGTCGATATTCTAATTAAGAGAATGTTGTTTCATATAAATTGCACATTAACCTAAATGTTATGAATTTGAATAGTTTGGTGAATCCCAAAAACTTCGTTTGGTGCGAATCCTTCGCAGCACTGTTATGGTGCGCGTTGGCGGCGGTTGGGTCTCACTCGACGAGTTCTTGATCAAGAACGACCCCTGCAGAGGTAGGACCATCTTTGCTATTCATACAAGTCCTGATGCCGTCATTTGTCGCATTTTTGTGGCATTTGTTGCATTTCAATTCACTTTTAATTAACAATTATTTTGTTTTATGTAAATTAATATAAAAAGAAGCATTTTGTTGTTCGCATGAAATGATTGCACGTTTTTTTTGTTTTATTTGATTTATTGCACGTTTAGCTAAAGGACGTACAAATGTTGAGCTTCGCGAGCAATTTATTTTGGCTGATGGTGTCAGTCAATCAATGACACCCTTTAAATCTAAATCGCCATTGAAAGACGGCGCTATTCCGACCACTGGCCCGATAACTAAGGTTTGTATGAGAAAGAATTAATGTGTTGACTGTACTATTGAATTACTTTGATCTATTGTTTTCGCTTCTTTTGCTTTGATTATTGAATGTATTGATGGCCCCATATATTAGACTTTAACAAAACAAAAGCTATATTTGAAACTCTAATACTATACTAACTTAATATCTCTAACACTCTTTACATTACATGAAATATTAAGATTGCTTGATTCGAATGGGTATTTGCCGATGTTTGCCAGTTCAGGCTTGTACTGATCTCGGCTTAACATATCGACCACTGCCCTGCGATTTTTCGTCGCGGATACCTATTCCTCTTCATCAATGGGTAATTGGTTTAAACTTGAATATTGATGTGGTTTTCATTTACTTCTCTATTCTGTTTTGTTTTGAATCATTGAATCCGTCTTAAAAATGATTAATTGAGAGCCAATTGTAATTTTGTTGAACATAACCCACAGATCCGAGAAAAGAGCGAACGGAGTGTCCCTATGGGTCATCAACATCACTATCGTTATGGAAATTCTACGAGCGATTATAGTTTCAGCGATCAGGCGGACAGTTCTGGTGCTAAATCACGACCTCGTAGTCGCCTTACTATTGGATGTAATATTCACTAATTCAAGATCTATTGATGAAAGTTTCAATTGTTTTCTTTTTCTTCTCATTGATAGCGACCGGAAGTAAACCAAACAGTAGACCAGGAAGTCGTCACTCAAGTAGACCTCCGAGTAGAGCAGGGAGTGATATGTCTGTCGAAAGTCTGGACGGTTATCAACAGAGAAGAACAACCACTCGCTCTAAATTAGGTATTGATATCAAAAGAACTCCTTCTTTAGGAAGAAACACCACTAATGGAACTCGTGAGCGATGGAAATAAGTTTTGGAAACAAGTTCTAAAATGTGAATCTTTCAACATTCCTTATTGATTAACTACTAATTTATAAAAGACGCCAATTATCTAATAGAAGAACATTTGTTCCTCACATTAATTAATAACTTAAACGATTAATTAAAAGCCAAATGCTTCACATTTATGTGTATTTTGGCTTAGATTTAGCTTTTTTTCAAAATATAAATTTTAATAATTGAAGACTAACTACTTAAACAGTAATCATTATTAGGAGAGCTATTTTTATTTTGAAATTTGAATCAAAGAAAATTAATTAGAATTAGTTTTGTTTTAAATGCCAATAACATTCATAAGACTTTTTTTTAAAAAAATCATTTTTAACATTTAACATAAATCTCATGTATGTTTGAAAAAATCAAATATATTTTATTCTAACAAAAGAGAATAAGGTAGTAATGTTTAGCTTTATATTTGAAAATTATTGTATTTAATAACAAATTGAATGTAAGTTTTAAAAATAGATATATTTTAATATAAAATATAATAGTGATAATTATATAATAATTAAATAATCAAATGATAATGAAAGCACAGCCACACCATCGGAGTATGTTTTAACTTTACTACCGAGTCATAAGGTTTTTCATACTAACCATAACTAGTCTTATAATACACTTCTAATAAACATTTGTAACATATTTTTACGCAAGAAATAAAGGCAAGGGTTTAAACAATATAAATGTCTGAGTGTTGGATATCATTTCATAACTTTATTTCATTTGATTTTAATCTACTGATAAAGGTCTTGGATTAGACCCAAAGTACTGAAGTTTAAATAAAAGCATTTATGATATGTCTATTCGTTTGGTGTAAATCTTTGATGTAATTGTCGTAATCATTGAATGCGATGTACGGGAAAAAGATTTAAAGACTTTTTAGAAGTTATTTTATCTTTAGTACTGATGAGCAGTGATTATTGCATTAATTGATTTAAGACTTTCTATAATTATATGTTTTAATTGCTTTCATTTAAATAATACTTATTTACGAAAAGCAAATATTTATCTAAAGATAAAAAGTCTAATAAGAAATAAAATGCTGGTCTATATGTCTATATTTACAAAATGATTACACAATTTGATGACATTTTATTGTAATTTATGATTGACTATTCATTGATTGAGTCATTTCTCTAACTTATAATTTCATTTGCAATACTTTCCAAACAATTGTATCTATTATTAAAACTTCTCGATCGCCGCCTTTTTCTACAATTCCTTTGATTAGAGTTTTGTCTTTTGAATGTGTTTTCGATGACTCTCTTCGACATCACTTTCATTACTGTTTTGCGAATCAATCGATTTGAGAGAAGGCAACGAATCAGTGGAATCATTAATATTGAGATATTCGGCATTTTTCTAAACAAAAACTCTAAGCGCTTAATGAATTGGTGTGAATCGGAGGAACAGGTCTTCGTGTCGTATAATTTAAATCGACAGAAACCCATTCATTCAAAAGTATTTGTTTGCAATCGATTCAACTCGAACTCCAATAACTGACAAATCAAACTCTGCTTATGAAGTGATGACACAATCTTTAGGCATACAATACTTGTATTTCATTCTTTCGTAGTCTTCCACCAAATGATTCAAATCTAAAAACTTTGTATTGTTTCAGTGGCGCACCCAAGGGGGGCAGCCGGGCAATAGCCCCCCCCCCCAAAGATTCATTTGCTAATTTTTTGAAAAAATAGTTCCAACCATCAATATTAAAATGATATGATTTATGACAAATGTTTTTTTTCGAACACAATACATTATGTTTGCCCCCCCCCAAAGTAAATTCCTGGGTGCGCTACTGCAACAGCATAAAACTTATTGTAGCAAATGAATCAGTGCTAAAAACTAGCCAATCGTATTTTAATTCAACCATAATTTGCAAGAAGAGCCTAAGTTATATCTTTAAATAATGAAAGGGCATTATTAATACTGTAAAATATTGAGTAAAATATCTATAAAGCCCATTCATCACAGTCGTAGGCCTCCGCCCCACCAAAGAACTTTCATTGATTAAGTATATAATTGATATTCAATTCATATTTTCTACTCATTAATAGAATAATTTGAATAAAAATCAATATTTCTGACTAATCACTAATTAATAGACAAATTTTACATTCCATATATTTATAAATACATGATTACGAAACTGTACATTTCATTTCCACTGACTATTTAAAAATGACATCATTTGAATTTAGATCTCTTCTCAGTTACGTTCGTTTAAAGCTATTAATATTCTTGTCTCGCAATATATTCAAATGCATTGAATCTTTATATTTAATAACTTAACTTTTGTATGTAATTTATGATTTGAACGATGGCTTTTAGATAGAGTTTTTTTTTTGTTAATTTCGTTTCACTTAACTATTTGAAAACTATTTCAGTGAAAGTGAATAATGAAATTTCATTTCATCAAATATAATGATCATTCACTTTCATATAATCGTAAAATTACTTTGACTAAATTTAATTTATATAATTTAAAGTTTAAGTTTTTAAATTGAGTCAAGTTTTTTAAAGTTTTTAATCTAAAATATTTGAAGAAATATAACTTAATTAAAATTAAATATAATATAAAATTAATGTGGTGCACATTTGAAAAATCAATAATTGGGGTTAGATTGCACTTTCACTCCATTATAAAAGTTAGGTTTTGCGAGTTTTCATATCTCGCGAACATCTTTATGTAAGTATCTTTTCGAGGGCTACAATATTATTGAAAATAGGCCGTTTTCTGAATATCTAATTTATCTGATTCTAAGAAATAGTGTCCATCACGTAATAACAATCAAAATAAAACTCTTTTTTATGGCCTATAAATCCTTACTTACTATTTTTTCAGTATTGCATTACATCTTTCCGATAACTTTATTTTTGGACTGATATTTATTTCAAAAAACAATTTATTATAAGAATGTAGACATCAATATGTTTATAGTTTATAAATATTAGAATTTATATAATGATTAAAGACAAAGGCTTTAACATTTAAACGAAAAATATGACTAAACTACTTGAGTTTTAATTGTTTCGTTGCAATAATTAAATGTATTTAATATAAATTGAATTTGAATGATTATGCTTAATTCAACGTTGTCTCACTTTTGGTCATACAAGTGAACATATCTTTAGCTAATTAAATTCCTAAGTTAACTCAATTATAAATCAAACTTCAAAGCCACTTTACTGCATAGCATAACTTCATCGCTATAATGATACTTAATTATT
>JAUJYU010000025.1:0-25994 GCA_033995675.1 Nothrus silvestris
GTAATTTTGATAAGACTTAGAATTTTTGGATTAAGTCTCTATCAAAATTTGAATCTAATATGAGTTATAAAGTTTTTCCTCTAAATAATAAGCCATTAATAAGTTTATATTTATGAAAGAAATCATTCATTTTGAAAATAAAAAAATTTCTAATTTGAGAAAATGATCCAAAAATTTAATAGAAATGATATGAATCGTAATATTTGAATTTATTTTTGGTATTTAATGGTATTTAATGTCTAAAATTGTGGAATTGAGAGGAACGGCAAAGAAACATAAGGACAAAACAATGTTTAGTTTGTGTTTGTGTTTGAGCAGCAAAAAACTAATTATAACATAAAATGATTTAAAATTAATATAAATATAAAATAGAATATTTGATTATATAAGTTATATACTGTATACTATACTGTATACAATATTAGTATTATGAAATCAATATGAATCGATTGTCTTTTCTCTTGTTTGCTCTTTTGAATAAGACTCCACTGATTATCGATATCCGTTTCATTCATGACTGTCTTCTTCTACATTATCTTCACTTCTTTTATTCATCAACAGAATAGTCATAATATCTAAACCTAATAACCAAATTGTTTGGCAGACTTTTATCAATGAATGTACTATTTTTGTTATCTATTCTTAAGACATGATAGAAACCAATGAAAGCTTTGCTTAACGCGCTTTCTATTAAAGCATTAATAATTTTATTGATTATATTCTTCTTTCATGTAAACAAATTGATTGAATTTGTGGAATATTATTAATAATATAACAAAGAATTGAATTTATATTCAGAATATCCATTATTTTGTTGAAGTGACAACTATTTTGTTATAAAAATATGACATAATTCAAGTTGAATACAGAATATTAAAAATGTAAATCAAATCATATTAAACTTCAAACTATTTTAACTTATTTTTTCTGTAATATTTGAAACTATAATTAAGATAAAACCTTAACTAATCTAATATGATGTCGAATGGATGTCTCCCAAACCCGTCTGAACCCCACATCTAATGCCTTCACATCGCAATTGCTTTTTCTTTTGATGTGAAGGAATTTAGCGAAACTATAGTTTATGATTAATCCCATTTGGGTCTAAACTCATAAAAGTACGTGATCTGATGGTTCTCACTATTAAATTTCGTGGATATCAAGTGAGGGGAGAGTGGGAGAGGAGTGAGGGCTTTGACGATTCTTAATTCATATAATACTCTGTACAGTATTTTTGCCCAAAACTGCTTTCTTTGCCATAATCTTAGATGTGAAGGGAATAGATATTTACCAAATATAAGTAATACTCTGTATAAAAACACAGTTCAGTTTTATCGACAGAATATATACAGTAATTTACTGTATTTATACTGTATTTTGATTTTTATGAGAACTGAAAGTTAGCGTATTTTTAGAGTCCATTGAATAGTAGAATAAGTTAAGGTTAACTAAAATGATAGCAAATTATTGTGCAAAAGAGCTTATACAGTAGTTTATACTTATTTAAGTTATGTAAGAATGTATGGTTGAATACTATGGTAAGCATCATAGATATGACCATTTGTTCAACATGTTGCAAATGTTGCAAAAGTGCATCAACATTAACGCCATAAGTCTTGTAATGATCATTACGGTAAAAGTTCGATCAGAGAATGCTTTGTGTTGTTTTTGTGATACAAAAGTCCTTTTTCCGTTAGTGGTTATTATACACCATAGGGGCTATAGTAGTTGCCATCGTGTTTGGCGCCCATTAATCTAAAGCTTTTGCTATATTGAGAGCTGAATTTATGATCGATTTTTGCACATCATCTTTAGCTCTTCTCTCCTGTATCTACAAAGATAGATAGATTCCAAAGTTTGGCCATTTTTTAAGGTTTTTTTGACCTGATCTCGTCATTAGTAACTCAGGACACGTTCTATGAAAATATAAGTAGCTTTTCTTCCATTTTCTTATAGTTATTCTCATAATTTGAGTCCTGAAAGTCAGGACCAGTACTGATAATGCGAATACGGGTAATAACATTTTGAGGGTTACTATAAAACGCTATACAACTTAATTTACATATGAATTGCTTTCTTATAATCAAATGCAAGACATGCATCTGTTCGCTCGCAGCAAAAAAAATTATCTCAATTGTCTCAAACACTCTTTTCAAATATATATAACTCGATTCAATACTAAAAATTTAAAGAAAAAATGTATTTACATTTCTTAATCAAAATTAGAATTTTTTGGTGATTTCCAGAACTAAAGTCAATCCTACTTTATATTAAAGTTTTGGTAATAAAGCCTTAAAGCATTTTCTCAGTGCATGATTTTGAATATCATTAGCTATCAATCATCAACTCCTTAATACCGTTTCGGTGCTTAACTCAGGCATCAGTGTTGGCCACAAATCTCATAAGAACCTTCAACAGAGGAACCAAACCTTAATATACCACATAAGGCTTTAGGAATTGACATTTTTCGCCGTTTCATCCCTACTGAGAAGAGTTATCCTAAGTTCAGAAATGCTTCGCTCGCATACCATTCTGCACAAGAAGTCGATGCCATGCATTTTCTTAGTTTTACTGAATATTTCTCAAAACAAAGCCATCAATGAGTGAGCAGCGAATCATAATCACGAATACTAAATGCTTGAATGCCTTTTTTCTAGAATCATATATAATCTTCTTTCTTATTAAGGCATTGAATAATATGTGTTTATTATTCATTGTAATATTTAGAATCATTCAAATGTAATTTTAAATATTTATTTATTATTTGATAACTTGAAATTTTAATAAGTTTAATACTATCTAATATTCCAAAGTAGTTTATCAAATATTATTAGACTTTAAATCATTTAATTCGAAAATTAATTTTTTAAAAATGTTTCCCAAAAAATAATAAAATCTACAAATCTAAAATAAATTATTTATTATTTCTTACACTTTGATAAATGATAAAATATTACAATCATTTTTTGAATGAGTTATTCATTAGACTAAAATTAAATTTTCACAAAATATAGCTTTTTTAATTAGTTTTTAAATTTAAATGCAATTTGATATTCAACAATATCTTATATTCATTATAAGTTTATATGAGAATTTTGAGAATATAGATCAACATTTATATGTAATTTGAAATGAATTAAATATTAATTCTTCACAAATTAATACTAAACTTAAAATATTTTCTTTGTATATTTAATTTTAATTTTTGTATTAAAGCGAAAAAATAGCTTTGAAATTGTGTAGTAATGGTATAACATAAATAAGAATTATCATTAGTATTAGTTAATAACTGTCACGAATTAAGTTGATATGAAATAATATTAAATATGAAAGATTTAATATTTAAATCGATATAAAATAGTGGAAATGAAATATGAGAATTTCAGGATTTAACAAATAGAGGATATCTATTATTTATCGCATACCAAGAATTGCCAAATATATAAAGTAAAATATGAAATATATTACAGAGTATATGCTTATTTCCTGAATCGTGAAATAAATACCTGTATTTATATAAATACATCAGTCAAACAAAAAATTTTTAATTTTAATTTCAGTCAACGAACTTTCAAGTAAAGTAATTAAAAATTGATCATATTTTAGAAATACATGCTTACAAGTTAGTGATTTAGAGTCTCATAAACATATCAAATAATACATAGCTCATTGCCATAATACATAGTAATTTCCGTTTATATAATATTTATGTAATCACATATCTATTGTTACACTATTTGTGCTTATTATATAAAACGCTTACATCCAAATTTATAGATAAATATTTACCAAAAAATATTTATTTAACATAACATCAATGGCTTACTTAGCTTATTAGATATTATATTGTTTTTATACAAATTCTTATCCATAATATCGATCAAAACAAAACGGAATTTGTAAGTTTCAGAAACTAAAATGAATATAAGTTTTCCTAAAGTTTTTCATATTTATGCAAATCAAACGCATAAACAATGAATGATTCTTACCGTAAATCCAATATTGAGGCAAAACTTTTGTATTATATTATTTTTTTCGAAAAGTAGAAACAGTGAAACGTAATAAATAGAAATGTTTTCGCTCTAAGACTTTATTTGTGAAATACATATATTAAATGTTTTGTTCACATTTGAATTTAAATATAAATTTATTTGAGAGGAAATCGCAATTTTTATGAGATTGACGTGAGTCTCATCAGAGCCTCATATGTCTAATAATTAGACGAAAGTCATTTGAATTCCATATATGACTAAATCCATTATTCTAATGGTTATCTCTTTGCCGTTAATTTTATCTAAATTACTCATTTTGTCTTTGATAGTCTCTGTCAAAGATTAATTATAGAGAGACAAGAGAGACAAGTGTCACAATATCAGAGTTGTTCCACTATTCATATACAGAACTGATATACTCTTCTAATTAAATAAAATTTCGCTTGTATTTTGTGAATCAATCTCATATCAGATATCATCAACGCATAGCTGCATAGCTTATGTCTTTGTTATCATTGAACAAAATGTTTAATACCTGAAAAGTGATGCCAACCTTTTGTCAGTTCCTGAAATCTTGAGGGAAAGAATCGATGTCTTCAGATAATGTCTCTACAATTGATGAGAGAAAAGAAAATTGTTATATAAGAAGTAGAAGGAATCGCTCATCAAGTAATTCATTCTTCACAGTCTATAGACTGTAGACTACTATTATCTTTGGCATTAGTGTCAAAGTTAGAGAGAAAGTTAGATTTACTCTAAGCGCAAAAGTGACACTAATTTTGGTGATGTGCAGGTTTTTTAGCTTAAATCTGTATCACATCAGAGCACTCAATGCATGACTGAACTAATCAGACTTATTATCCTAAGTTTTGGTAGTCATTCAAAAATTATGTTATGACTCACTGATTGATTTTGATATTAATATTAATATAGCTCTCAATACATACAAACTATTCACGAATTTGATTGATTATTGTTCAAGCCTTTAATGATATAATCGATTTAACTTAAAAGTGCAGCTAATCATAAATTTACACTATTTTCTAATCCTATTTTTCAGTTGATTAGCTTTGCTATTATTCATGAATGAGTTAAACTACATTTTTTTCATAGATCTTTAATATCATTGAATACCAGAATTTGAAAAGTTATTACTTGAATGAGAAACACTTTTAAATTAATTTCAAATGCATTTTGATGTTGAGTATTGTTTCGCTAGAATTAATTCTAATATTATATGAAAGAGTGAGTGAGTGCACAATGAAGTTATTGACCTCTTTTTTGCTATACTGTGTATTGTTCTCAAAGCAAACGTTTTCGCACTTTTGCATTCATAATGAGATTTTGATTTAGGGTTAGCTTTCTTTAAATGCCGAAAACTGCCGAACAGTGACGCAAAAAATGCCGAACTCACTGATGGATAAAATATATCTCATATCCTTTGGGACTATTGTATGCTTGGAATTAAAATAAATCGATTCAACTTATGTTGAATTTCCTCAATTTGATGAGTGATTATAAACATAATTTCACTTACGGTTCGACAAAATTATGACAAAAAAAGATAGTATTCGTGACTTTAATGACAAATTTTTTATTCTTCAATTAATGGTTAAGAGAATTCACGGTCAAGTGTTTATATTTAGGCATTCAGTTAACGTTAGGCAACTTGTATTAGCCCTACTATTGTTTACTTATCGAAGGGCTGTCCGCGAATATCAATGATTATACCAATAGAGAAGCAAAGCATCGAATCAACCAAATGACAGACACATCTGTGCATACATACAGTCATACCGTTTTCAGAAACGTTTGGCGAGTCTTGAGTTTAAGAGAAAGTTTGTTATACTTTTACATCAATATTGAGCTCTTTTTGTACATGAATGCAATCAGTATATAGTGTTTGCATTTGATTTGCAGAAGAAAGAGAAAAAATTTAGTTTAGTTTTGGATGTGGGAAATGCTTCAATACTCCAACTATTCAGGAAAGGCGGAGACGAGCCTTACGAAAGTAATTTCCGTCTCAGGCCTTAAGTTCCATTTATCAAAGGCATTGAGATTCTGTGGCTCTGGATTATTGTGAAAGGAGAATACGTGCATTCAGATTCAGACTCACTCTTTATTTCACTGTTAAACCCCTGTATTGGCTTTGCTTTTGCTCACACTATGCATAAGAAAGTTAACTCTATTTTCGATGAATTGCTTGCTCTCAGATTTAGATCTCTCAATAAAGCGATGATTATTTCATCAAAAGTTAAACTGCCGTATTGTCAATGGTAAACACTGAATGACCAGAAGTTATTGGATGCAACGCCAGTCACAGGGATTCTTGTTATCTCAAGAATTTTTTCTTTTTTTGTGTCATCACTGCTATCAATACCCTATGATCTACACATGTATGAAATGTATGAATCCGAGACACGTTTACATCAGGCCATAAACTATAAGCTCATGACGAATGTTGTGTCAGCTTTATCTGGTTTGATGTGCTCTCAAATCATACTTTTGCTATTTCTTCTTTTGCTAACTCTATAACTGCTTCATAACGTCAACATTTCTTTTGCTAACATTTTATGATAAAAGTTAAGTTTCGACAATTTTTTTAAATACAAAGTTTTTAAGCAGCAGTAAGTCTGCCATAAAATTTTTCTGCTATATTTTGTGTGAACACACCTTCAATATAACATTAGTTTTTACCAACACTTATAAAATGGATTTGAATTTAATGAAAAAAATGCGAAACTCCCCTAAAATGCCTCTCCTTTGCAATATTTTTTGTTATACATCACTTCCCACTTGCATTTCCCACAAAGTATTATATTTGGTATAAGTATTTCCCTTCGATTCATTTTCTGATTGTAAATCAATGAAAATATAACCACACAATTGTGTGCTGTAAAAAATGTTTGTGTTATGTTTTTCTCCCATTTATGTATTAACGTCTTAAACACCAAACATTTTTACGGGTCATTTGTTTACCAAAACTAATGGCAAATTTTTCGTCCCTTAAAATATTAAGTTAAATGAACAGTACATAAATCATACTAAACCAGCTATTTATTCAATAATGTCACAGTCAATTGAATTACTGTTCATGTCTTACATAACATTTGTGGCAAAGATTCAAAAAGTTATATTTATCTCATGATTAGGAAATTTCACGATATATTCAGAAATAATAATACATTGCAAGTCACACTTCGAGGCAAATAGAATTCTATTTCAATAAAGTATTATTTATCTGAATAAAAGTGTGAATTTCTGATATAAACTTCTATTCAATGATTTCTAATGACTTTACACGACAATAATTTATCTGTGAATTTTCACATCTTTGCTTTTGTTAATTTAAGGCATTTCTATATCCATTAAAAAAAGTTTAGGAACTTTCACAAAATTTAAAAAAAGTTTATTTAGATGTAAAAGAAATTTTTTTCTTAAATTTTCTTTTTGAAGTTTCGCTTAATTTGCTTCTAACTTAGTTTCACTGTATGTGTAATTCGAAACATTTACAATAGATTTTTTTGCACAAAAGTCGATGCAATTCTTTGAAATAATGTTAGTTTCGATTTTTTATGCACTAAAGCAACTGTAATTTTGATGATGTTTTATATTAACAAAATGTAGGGACACAGAGATGGCAGAGAGAGAGAGAGAGAGAGAGAGAGAGAGAGAGAGAGAGAGAGAGAGAGAGAGAGAGAGAAGCATGAGTTCTTTTCGCAAATTACATGCCATGTGAAACCCTGCCCTAACACTAGCGAGTCTCCCATTGAAATCAATAAGAAATAAGTATAATACCAGCTCTAATACTAGCATACAGTATATAAGCGTGCCTTCACTTTTAAAAATTGTTAGCGCTTTAATATGAGTTTCCGGTGGCAGAACTTAATTTCAATGAATTCAAAGCTACTATATTTGTATGCATTCGAATGAACTTAAATTTTTCACTGAATTCATTTGTGAATTAATGGTGTATTACCTATGTATGCATATAGTGATTAAGGGGAACGGGAAGGAGAGTATATACAGAATTCTATTACAGTTAGTCTATCTAAAGACATAATTTTGCTGGCGTTTCAAATGCTAAGTCATAGAATTGTCCCTAATATTCATCTTTACTGTTATTCCGCCTGAAATGGTGAGCAATTTTTGTCTCAAATTTTAATTTGTGGGAATATTTGTGCGAACATCAGAGTCTTGTTAGTCCAATTAGAGCCCAAATTAAGTGCAACTCATACATCACGTCCAATATTTGTCGGCGACATTTTAGACCTGCATTTATTGTGAAAGCCATAGCCTTATTAAGTATTAACATTATATTAATGCCGAAACAATAAAAGTGAAACTCTATTCGGGTGTATTTTATTACTTGCGAAAATTGGTTGTAGTCTTTTTGAAACCCGATTACAACAATAATTCAAATTTTAATAAGTGACATATCTTTCTGTCTCTAAATGACTGCCAAAAATTCGGTTGTTTTACATTTTCTTTACTCCTGGTTTGTATGTATTTCTGAAACTTAATACGTAATACACGTTTATGTAAAATTTATACCACTCTTGGGATATAAGAATACAAAATTGGCATATATTTCACGAGTTAGGATCGGTTTATACAAAAACCTACTCATTATTATTTTGCGAAACTTTCCAATCAAAAAAGTTACCTCTAATTTATTATCAAATTAAATTAGAATATAAGCTAAAAGTGTCTTTATCTCAATAAGAATGACTCTAACATATTGTTTGATCTCATCTCTAACAGTTCTAAAGATTAATAATGCACTTAATCTCAAGAACGGATCTCATTTAGTGCAAGAAAATGTATAATTGCCTCTTTCTCTAGAGCTAAGAAAAATAGCTTTGAGATGGCTTTGCATTTAGTTGTGTATTCATTTCATATCTGTAATTCAGTGATGCGATACCACAACCAATTTAACGCTTCCTTGAATTGCTGGTGACTTTCAGTCAATTCAGTCTTATAGCCACCAACTGAGACACACTAAGATGCCTTACAGGCTATTTAGGGCTGCTGTGATCACAATCCCTAAAAGTATCCAAACTTCTAAGCAATCTTTATATATTTTGATGCATAATGTCTTAACTCCCCTCCACATCTGAAATGCTAATCAGTATGAATTCTGTGAGAATATATATTACACTTCCTTAGCTTTTCGCATCAGCCATACATTTAATCCGTTTGCACGCGATTTATGGTATTGAATCAAACAAAGTGAATATCACTAAAGCTTAATTCAACTCTGTTTTTAAAACTAAATATATTAATGAGAAACGTTTAAAAAGAGGAATAAATAGTATTTTATTATTCAAGAGTTTTGGACAATTGTTAAGTAAAGTATTAGCTAAAGTGCTTCATCCTTAAGATTGATGATTAACTGTTTAAACATGCGATGCATTCAAACATTAGACATCTTTACTCATACTAAACGTTTATTTTTGTTATTACTTAAAGTACTTTTATTTTTGTTTAGATGAGCCCTTCATTTAACTTTCTTGCGATTATACTATGAATGCTCTGAATATCTGTTTTTTTCTTTCTTGAGCGTTAGCTCTGTTTTGTATTTGACTTACTTTAATAGTAAAGTAGTAGAGCTGCCACTCTTGCAAAGACTCTATCAATGCATAATTCATGGTCTTCTGTGATTTCGGTTCACCATAAGAGACAGGGCATGAGAATTGGTTACCTCTATTAACCTTTCAATGACTGCTTCAATGAAACTCACTTACAATAAGTCACTAAAAAGCTTAATTCGTAAGAAATCTGACTTTAAAGTGAGTGCGCACAACACTAACCCATTTGAAATGCAAACAATATGAAAAATGAGTTAGGAATCGATTTATTTTACTCTTTCTACTTTTTTTGTTGGAGAATAGATTACTACAAAAATATTATATTATATTCTTTAAGACGAATTCTTCTACTTTGCTATATTCTATCTACTCATATGATGGCATTTTATTGAAAAATGTCTGTATTGTACTTATTATTTCCAAAGCAGGGATTTTCCGGAATTTCCGAGATTTACTTATATTTGGATTGTATGTCTTGGGATAAAAATGACAATTCGAGTCAAAGCAGGACTAAAAAAGGTTGAATAACTCAATGAACACATTTAAATAGTGCTTTGTAAAATACTACTTTTTAATGTGTAACAGTCTGTAGGGGTTGACCACTAAAATCGGCTTTAAATTGCCGACGAAGAAATATAGTGTCTAATAATGATTGACTTTTCACCATTGAATAGAAATTATAACTCTGATAATTATGTCGAAGTTTGTAATATTTTAATTATTATTATTAGACAAAATCTCAAAATAGCTTAAGAAGGTTTCTTAACTAATCGAAAATGGCAAACAAAAATGGCTTAATAATCTAATTAATATCCATTTAGCAGTTAAGCCTTTCAAATCTTTGAATGGCTCCTCAGACTCACTGGTATAATACATAACACATAACATTCTGCATAATTTATGAGACAATTCTCAATATCTAAGAAGTACCTCAATCTTTCATGATTAAGCCTAATATAAAAGTTAATTTATTTGATATTTGATTCAACTATAATACTATGAAGTATTTTATATAACTTTAAGTCTATAATATTATAAAGGTGATTGAATTACATTGTGTTTAAAGCATTTATATCATGCAATTTATAAATTCGCATAAATGAAATTCGGCCATTTAAAGTTGAAAAGTCGGATATGTTAGATTAGTGTAGCTAGTGTACTTTAATGAGAAACCAAATTAATCCGACACCCAAAACCATCTTATTATTAGTGAGAATTAAGTGTCGATTCAGTGGCATCGGTTAGATTTAACTCAATTCTATTTATTTAACTTGAGCTCAAATTAGACTTATAGAGAAGCAAATAAAGCATTTGATAACCGAGTTTTCTTGGTTATGCTTGAAATGCACACTATTATTACAAAATAAAAACTTTTATAAATCTAAAATTCATTTTAAATAAATTCATATGTATTTTCATATGTATTTTTCCTATTGAAGGAATTCTCTTAAAGATTCCCCGAATCAAAATTAAATATGACTCCGAAAAATCTCTTAATAAGTTTGATTATTACATTGAATATACTGTAGTATGCAATAACTTAAATGAGGCTCATTTCTCACAAGCATACAATACTGAAGGAAAGTTATGTAAAAGTTATATATGTTTCAATATTCCCCCCATAAGGGCAATGAGGGTGTGTAGCATTTTCACTGCCTATGCCGTGTAGTGGGTTTTCTGCATTAGTGAATATATATATACCTTATATATTAAACGTAGGTTTGGTAGGTTTGGTAGGTTTGCTCGCATTTATATGAAAGAGAATAAAGCAAAAGAATCGATTTTTGCCACTGACAACCAAATGAAAACTGTTTTTGACTTTGAGTTGAGCTACTCCTCTCTTCCATTCATATTTCTACCTTTTTATAAGAAGACATGCATATGAATAGAAGCTTTTCAGCTTTTCTCTTATATTTTACTGGAAGCCTAAGCAGGCATTTTGTGATGTTATACTTATTCTAATTAATCTTAAAATTTAAATTGAAGTTTTAATATAATTAATATTATAATTAATATAATAAGATAGTTTCAATGCATAAACAAAATTGTATACAAAATTGTAATAACCAAAATGCATTAGAAAAATTAAAAATATTAATATTGTTCACTTAATAAACCATTATATAATTTGAGCAATAAAGCGTGTATTGGGTTTAAGATAATTTTAAGTTTAAATATTATCCATAATTTTTTTATTAGAAATTTTTAAGCTTATAAGTTATAACAATAAATAGTGGAAAACTTTAAAATAAATTTGGTTATAAAGCTATTTTAGCTCATATTGCAAAACCAAAAATGAACTTATTTATAAATAAATATAACCAAATATTTTAGTAGAATATTTCTATTATCTGTTAATTGAATGACAAGTGTTGATAATAATTAAATATATTATTTATTATTGATTTATGATATTGCGAAGCCATATACAGAATATACGAGTAATAATGACTCTTAACAATTAAAAATAGAGATTAATGTTTTGCTTGGCTTTCATCCATATTCATATTGCTTGACTCCAAACCTAATTAACAATATTCGGTGAACCGAAATTAAATGCAAATGAAACTAAATTTAAATCTAAACCCAATGGGATATCATGTATAACGGTTTGTTCTAATATAAAATTAGCTCAAATGGAAAAATAATAAACACAATATTTAGATGAAATGCAAATGAATAGCTGTTTATTCATTGGTTTTGTTTTTAAAATAAGGATCGTTTGAATTTTCAATAAACTCGGAGAGAGTCAGAACTGAATGAAAAATATTCTGTTAAAATATCTGCTGAATGGACACAAAACTTTGCTCTTTCGCTAAGTTATTTGAAAGGCAACAATACTTTCTATTATCAAAAGCTTTCTCATATGTACACAAAGACGAGTTTTTTGTAACTGCTATTCAATGATATATTCCATTCGCTTTCCTAATATCAAACGCAGCCTTTAGTGAATATAATTAAAACAGAGCACTCACTAATGAGAGCCGAGAGCATTGAATTATATTATGTGTGCATCGCTGGGTTACCTTTTTCAGGAAATATGAGTATCATATCATCATTGAATATATATCAGAGTTATACCTACTATAACAGAATAGAATGAACACATGTTGTCTTAGTTCTAATGCATCACAAATTTACAAAGAGAAGAGATGCCTATTTTCTCTTGAGATTTATTTAAAGAGAAAGAAAGAAGAGAACAGTGAAGTGCATATACTTGACTTATATTATATCTTAATCCTACAAGTGAAAGTGTCACTCCTATTACACTTGTTATTATAATAATAATAATAATGTATTTTTTAAAGTTTGAATAATAATGCAGAATAAAAAAAGTGTTTGTATGCCTTTTATTCCAAACGCTAATAAATATAAAAATGTAAAAATAGGAAAATTGCAATGCGATAATATATGGGGTTTAGTAAAGTTTAAGGTAGGAAATAAATTTTAAAGCCTTTTGGTTAAATTTTTTAATTATTCTATTTAAAAAAAGTTTTCGTTTTAGAAAATTATAGACAATATTTCAGAAAAGGATTATTTCTAATTAAGTTATTTAAAAATTTTGAAAATTTTTTATTATATATTTTTTTACCACTCATTCAAAATTTCAATTTATGTGAACCGTCTTTTATCAGAAAATTTATTAAAATAGAAATAATATGTATTAGATTTATTGTGATATCATATTACTTAAGCATTTATTGAGTTTCTCCTATCGAATAAGCCTAAAGAAATATTCTCCTAAAATAAAACTAGTCTGTAGTGGTATTTCTACCTTCATATTTGCTGGGATTCGCCTTTTAAGCAAATTTGTTTCGTTTCATCATATTATGCGAATGGGAATAGGGGTCGAGTAATATGATTGTGTATTACTTATTCTTTATATATTTAACATAGCTTTACATTCATGTATCGATTTCGACAATAGAAAGGAAACATTCATTTCTGATGGTTTCCTTTCATACACGCAAAAAACTCATATCCAAAAGATATGTCTAGTTTTTGCTCACAGAAATCATTAGGGCGTCTTCACTAGCTTTGCATAGGTTGCCACTGAACCCATGCTGACTATACGGATACCAGAATTCTTAGTTATATATATTTTTGATTCTATGGCTTAACGACTTTGAAGGAAACGCTTGGAAATGGATCGAAATATTTATTTATTATTTTACTTTTATTTCACAAGTCTCGACAAAGTTTGCATTTTGTTGAACCGCTATATTTATTAGGAGAGACTTTGAAATATTTCATGTGTTACTTCTTAGGATAGTTACTAACTTATAGAATACTATCTGAGTTAATATGATTTTCTTTCGCAGCCACACATGTTTCATAAGCAAAATATTAGAGTCTAAAGTATGTTCGCGTGAGATAAGACTTTAGTTGATTCCTCTATTCCTTGTTCTGTTATTCTTTTTTATGAACAGAAGTCAATGCATTACTTTGTTTGGCTTTATTTTCTTTCACAACATTGAAATAATTTTATTGAACGTCTAATACAATGTGATTAAAAATAAATACCCTCTCTATTGTTTCACGTTTGATCCAAATGTCAAATACAAGAGTCATTATATTCAACACAATGTAAAACTCACTCAAATGAAAATTTCAATTCGTTTCAAATAAGTCTATTTGAACTGTTCAATAGAGTAAATAATAGCAGAATATGTATATCTAGTACTGACTGTACATAAAAAATATAAAATACTGGTGTAGTTTTCAAACTGAATTTATTATTATTCGAACCATAAAAGTTAATACAGTATTACGAATGTGATGCAAATTAGATTTTTTCTAAACATTCACGTTTTTTGTTGATATATAACAGTATATTAGCTCTGATTATCAAACATTTACACAATTTCGATAACTCACAACTTACATAAAAATATAAGTTTCATATAGTTTTGTTGCGAGCGATTACTGAAATTTATTCGCATAAATGTCGCCATTGAAAGTTGCCTTTGTTTTTGCTGTTGTAGTGTCAGTATTGATCTTTGGCTTCTATTGATTGGTAAGTTTCCTCATTTTTACATACAGTGCATAACACTCTACTCTACGTGAGAACAAACTCCCACATGTCTGCTTCTATCAATGTCTAAACTTTATATCTTTAGTTCTGATATTTATTGCATAATACAAGTGCTGCTCTTTATATTAGGTATGATTCTTGACAATTGGGTTGTGAACACTTGTTTTTACTATCAAATATTTCATAATATATTTTTTACTACTTTAAATATAATATTTTTGTTTATCAATAAAAGTAGTTATTTTCACAATTTATGTCATGATTCAAACTTTTATACAAAAATGTTTTCATTCTTTATATATGATTAAAAATCAGAGCAAAACTCTCTGTGAAATATGAATGAAAATGTCATTAATTTACTTAATATTTATATCTCATTATTCAATTATCTTTATTAAAAAAATTTCAATAATATTATTAAATTTAAAGAAAAAAAAGAATTAATTACACTAGAATTTTGTTGGTATTCAGAGTATAATATCAAGAGATTATTTTCCAACTCATGGCATTAAATTAAATGAATGTAATATTGTTTTTCTACATTACATTCTCATCACTTATTCCGTGGACTTATTTGATACCATATTATGAATGATACCATTTAGAGATGCCTCACAACTACAGCAGCTTTTCATTTTGATTAAGACTTGTATGCATTTCTTGCGTTCCACTCGAGTCAGAAGAAACCCAAATGACGTTCGTCACATACTTTTTAACCCAAACAATCCCCTCCTCAGCCTTTAATGAAATGAAATGACCATAAAAGCCAAAATTCTATATGAAAGCGGTGATAGTGGCTGTTGCACCGACATAGTGGTCCTTTTTTCCTTCTCGGATGTCATTTATATAAAGCTCAGGGGAATTGCATTGGCTTTCATAATAAAAACATCAGTCAGATTAGTTTTTTGAGTGGATATTTTAGGATTTTTGCTCTAAGGAATGAACTTTCAAACAATCAATTCATGATCTCTCAAAGCTTTGCATACTCTGTAGTAGACAATTGGGTAAATCTTTATTATGTCAAATACTTGTACAGTGAAACCAATTTAAGCGTGATTTTAAGCTATTTTGTATTGAATCCAATGTTTTATATTTTTAATAAGATTTGTTTGGAATGTTGGAGAGGAGAAGCATTTTTCATGCTTTATAGCTCTTATCAATAGTAGACACAATATTAGTTTCAATCATTGTTTCTGCCCTTCTATAGTGATCTTTAATTTTGGTCTCAAACTAACTGCAACGATAAGCAGACCGATGTTTGGCTAACTGGGCTTTTTATTTCAACTCAACAGCCATTTGGTATCCCTTGATCTATAAGGGAATGCAGCGAACGAGTGAAAAGCACGCCAACCATTACAATAATTTTGTTAGCCTCACTGAGTTTCATGTCTTTATTTTTATAAAAGGAGATCTAACTATTTTCTTTAGTTTCCGATAAAGTTACGGCATTACTATTGCATTCGGATAATAGTTAGAGAAAGTTTTCCGGAATTGTCAGACTATTGTAGTATAAAAACACATAACAGAGAAATACTAAATGCGTTATTCGGACCATTTGACTCACTAAAGAGCTAACAGTTGAGATAGCAGTGAATTCGCTTCAACTTTCAATCAGTTTTGCTTACAATACATTTCTTAGCTCTATCTCGAGATTCTGCTTGATTTGGCTCATAAGCAACGGCTTAATATAAACTTACACTCGACTCAAATATTAAATTGTTTTATAATCAAAGCACCTATCAATCTATGTAATCGCAGTCAATCTTAGACTTGTATATAAAGTACATTTACTAAAGACAAGTCATAGAGAATAATCGTGCTTTGCTTCAGATAAGCAAAACAGTAATAATAATTTCTATAATGAAAATGATGCATTTATAATTTTATGTTTAATATATCTATACATACAATAACAGAATAGAGAAATACTTAATTATTGCGCGCTTTGAATAATTAAGTTTGAAGTTAGGAAAAATGCGGTTGACATGTGTGTGATGTAAGAAAGAGGCATTTGAGGTGCGTAAACATGCGTTCGCTTGAGTGCATTGAAGCGCAATATTTTTGTAATAAAAATTATTTGATTCTTACCTGTGAAATATCTGACAACTAAAGTAAATATAAATAAGAAACAAGTTGTTCCACTTTTTGAATTTATATTAAACTGTGATCTTTAGGTTTAAAGTCTTTTCAATTTTATGAGAAAATTTATATAAAAGTTAAATATAAGTTATATTTCGATCCAAAAAAGAAATTCATACAAAAGAATCTGTTTTAGCATTCAATATCATCCCAAAGAAACTCAAATGAAAATTCTTTAGACAAGAATTGAAAGCCTTTAAGATATAGTGAAAAGTCGAAAACACGATCTTTCAAGAATGGCGAACCGCTGGAAACTTACTATTTTTCGTTTATAAAAGAGAAAAATGTTCAACAATGAGAAAAGTTAGAGCTCTTACACACAAACATATACTGTAAATACTGAACCTTATGGTAAGCAAATGAATCGCGCTTTGGCTATGAATCTCACGTCAAATGCGCGAAAAGAGAGTTGCCATAGAGATCGAGTTTAATAAATACGAGATCCCAACTATTTTTTGCTTTTCATTCCTCAAAATTGATATGCGTTTGAGTTGTTATATTAAACTTTAACAAATTATTAATTTAATGATTAAAATCATTTTTTCATAAATTTTTGCATAACAAAAATTTGGGAACTAATAACAATTCAGACTCTTTTTTTATTGCATTCATTTTTTAATTAGAATAAAAGTAAAAAAATATAGCATTAAGTAAACCAAAACCACAATATGTCCGCATTAAGAGTTAGACAAGCTATCAAAGTGACTAAAGCTTTTTTGCTTTATCCTTATGGGGGTTTGCGGTACACTTGAAAGAGATTAATGGAAATAAAGCCTATATCCTTGTTAACAAAATTAGATGCTTTTCTATCATTCTTTATTACTTTAATTACAATTTTTTCGTGTTTTATTGATTTAAAAAATTTGTTTTGTGTGAAGTAATTTTATAAAGTACTTAAAAATAAAGCTCCAAAATTTATTTCGAATTTCTCGAGTATTTTATAAATGATTCAATCAAATAAAGTAATGCTAATACTTTTTTTTAACGAATAATAAATTCGTACCCAAAACCATTTTATAAATCAGTTTTATGGTTTAGATGTAATTTTAAAGCGTAAATTTATCCTCAACGTCTTTATATCATTTTTTAATTCAAGGCAATCAATAAGAAAATTATAAGTTTTTTTCAGGTAATTTCTAATATCTGTATATTTTTAAAACTTGGTCGGAAACTATTGTAATTCTACAAATATGGATTGAGTTTAAACTAATTATTTAAGATTTATTACTCATTTTATGCTGTATTTGAATGTAATTAATTAATTTTCACTCAAAAGGGTTTTAAAAACAGAGCTGTTTTACTAAAATTTGAAAATTTTATTGGCATGGATTGAATGTTTACTTTAAATCTATTTATTTTAATTTATACTCTAAATAAAAGACATTAGTTTTATAATTTACTGGCATTATAGCTCATTAATGCTATAAAATTGCTCTTTTGGTATTCAAAGCATTTGCTTAAACAAGAGCTCAAAGCAGAACACATTCAAATATATGGCTCAATAAAAGTTATTATTCAGTATTATCTAAAGAAATTTATTTTTTATCTCTTTAATAAATCAAAATTCAATTAGAAAAGTAAACTCAATTAGTTGGCGAAAATTTTAATTAGAATACTTTTCTTTTAAATCTGTTAACTTTTAGACAAATTTAATATATTTTCCTAAAACTCTAGAAAAAAGCTAACAAACTTTGTTCTTAATATAAAGATCTAAACATAATCACTAAAGACAAAGGGCATTAAATCTGGTGGACTGAAAACCACTTAAGCTCGAACAGGGCTATACTTTACATCGAAGATTGTAAACTGTGAACAGTGTATAAAAAGTAAACACTTTTTTAGAGCACTCCAATTGCAAGTGGAGCGTTCGTTGACTGATATATTAAGTTTGTAGAGACTTGAAATTTTAACTTGAGTTTCGTGCTATGCATCTAAACTTTATGACTTATGAACACTAAAAAGCATCACTTCACTCTTCTTTAGCTTGAAAACAATTTTTCGCCATATATAACATTAATAACTGGTTATTATTTTCTTTGTTTTTCTCATCAATTATAGTCTTGAAATATAATATATTACTATTTTTTATATCACAGAATACGGATTGCGCTAATAATTCTTCTGCTTTTTTAATTAATTTTTTACCATATATTCAAGTAAAGGGTTCTGTTTTGTTCCACAACTAATTTAATTTGAGAAAAGAGTAAAATATTAAGGAATGTGTTGTTTCATTATTAGAAGTCATAAATATTCAACAATTGAGTAAAGAATACGGATATAATACAAAACAGCCTCAAGTGGTAGCACAAAAAGACGAAGAATAATTTGTACAGAAGTTGAAAATTATCTTTTATGGTAGAGTCTATCTCAATATTGTAGGGCTCATTCTTTTTTAGTTTTAATGTAGAGATTTTGTAGATTAAGATAATTTTTTAAACATTACTTAAAATTATTTTTATTATACATTTGAGTTTAATTTGAATACTTTTGGAGATAAACTCAAAAGATAAATAGTTTTAAACTGTACAGAAACAAAAAGTCGCATTTACTTGTATTAGGCAACTATAATATCTCTTTTAATCTATAGCAGTGAGAGTTGCAGTTCAGTTAATTAAGGAAATTGTCTGAAATAATGATATCATCTCAAACGCATCGCATTTTATTCTAAGTCATTATGAGTACGCAATAACATGAGAAACAAGTCTGGCTTAAAGAATCAAATTGTTATTTGTTTTGTTATTTATCAATGGCTTTTGTTTGATTTTTGGCCCAAATTATTAGATTTTTATAATTTAAAAGAATATTAATTTCAATGTTAGCCATAATTATATGAGATGCAGATCTTCAAGATGCTTCATTTTTACTATTTTATTCCTGAAAGTACTTTAATCTCCTTATAATTTTCAAAAATCAGTTGTGTTTTATTCAATTCCTAAATTATTGATTTTTTGCTTATTTAATTGATGACAATTTATTTCGTTTATTTGTCATAAACTCTGTACTTATGTTCAAATACAGAAATTTTTTAAGATTACTTTCATTTACTAATATCTTAAACATAACATAAAATATGATTGATATAAAATATTCTAACAGTCAAGCGATTTCTTTTACAACTGTTAAGACATTAGAATAAAAACGAGATTTTTTTTACTAAAGTTAATCAAATAAGAATCAAATAAAAATAACAGAATTGAGAGGTTTGATCGATGAAATAGTAATTTATACAATCTTTATTGAAAACTTCCTTCACTTTAGGAAACAGTAAACTTTGTAAATAGAGATAACTAGAAAAATCCCAGTAAAATATGATTCGAAACAATAACTTTAATAGCTGTTTACTGTATTCAAATTTTGTGTGAAGCACGCAATTCATTTTTACTGTTAATACTAATGACATCTCTAATCTGTTTCCTTTTATTCATATAAATAGTTAAATGACTTTTAATTACTGGATTGCATTCTGAAGTTTGCAGAACTAGATTTTCAGTCAATAAGAGGTGTAGCACAACATTAATACAGACCTTTTCTTTAATCTTTTAAATAAATGATAAGAAAGTCTCTTAGAATTTATTACTTAAAATAATTTATAAATTAAGTTGATCAACAACTCAAAACACTGGAAGTGGAATACTTTGGAGTCGAGATTTCTCACTTTGAAATAAGTTGAGCCTCTTTCTATGGAAACAAATGTGTGATTTGTATTAATTCTTATTACTCACTTTTTAGATATTTTCTTTTTTATTCAGAATTGTGTAAAACACTTAAATACACTGTAATGTCTTGATATACAATATTAACTTATATTTGTTATAAAGTTTGTTAATTGTAATTAATTAATGACAATTAACAACATTCCTAAAATATTGGGCTCACTCAAAGTTGAGTTTTAGATGAGATCAACTTAATAGGACTGAGTTTAGCTCATTTTATGCTTTAAACTAAGTCAAAGCTCAGCTAAAGGTTAAGCTTCGATCAAATGCAGCTCTAATTATGAATAATTAAAATAATATAACATAATATTTCGTTTCCTCACTTAACAGAAGTGAACAATCTCAACTAAAACAATATTTTTAATTTTCCACTTTGTTTCCACATATTATATTTTTGGAAAAAATTATTCATTAATATATTTTGAGATAAATTTGTAAATTTATAGTATTTAGTGAAATAAAATAGCATTTAATAAATAAGTGCTCAATCATTTTATTAATCTTAAACGCTCTAATACTATATTTACAGTACTATAGATTAGTGGTTCTCAACCTTTTTGAGTTCAGGGCACACTCTGACTATTTGGCAAAAGTGATGGCACACCAAATTAAATTAACGATTTTAACAGTCCGTGTAATGCGATAATTAAGCTTGTTTATGGCTAACTTATAAGAGTAACTTTCTATTTTTGGTCTTACATTATTTCGTTTAATTTTCATAGGAAAAGTTATATCCAGGTCTCAGCAATTAGAGACCCAAAACCCCTCTGAGTTTAGCAGCGAAAACTTTTAAAAAATAATAAGAGCCTCCATTCTAAAGTTGTAGATTTTCCCCAGTGTTTTAAGCTAAAATCCGCCATTTTATCTACCCTGACCCCTCCCCTGGTTATTATCATATAAAGGCAAAGCACATACAGAAATTTTCGCCACAAACTCATTCATATTAATGGATTTCTATAATATATCAATAGCCATAATAATAAATAAGTAAATCGGACACGAATCGGCTTAAAAGATGTTTCAAAAATATTTGCACTCATTTTCAACTCACTGCAATTTTTATTTGTGCAACTTGCAACGTAAATTGCTACTGTAAACGAGCCTTACATTTCAATTTCAGCTAAAACTATTTGAGTAATTCATCCAAATGAGAAACAATCATAGGTTTTATGTATACAATCGTGTAATGAAAAGTAATGCTTTAAATATAATGCATAATACATTGAAATTCTTTACAATTCTGGATTTTATCTCACATAATGGTTTATTCTTTACTTTTCTCCTAATATTGTATACATTTTGATAATAATTATATTAATTATAATATTAGTAATGTAATATACTTCAAACAATGTCAAATTTTTCTAAATTACACTAGTCTTACATTTGGGAATTTTTGTCGAGTACGCCACTGTGCCCTTAAAGTGAGGGTTAGTACGGCTGTTATAGATAAAAGATATATGATTTAGTAAATTGTTGAATTTGTTAAAATTTTCTTAAATTTAATATTATAAATTCAAGTTTGATAGAAGTAAGTTATTTTTGATTTATAATTAAAGGTCAAAGCCCTAATATTTTATTTGAAAAATATATTTTAATGTAGTATTTTATTTATTCATAACTACACGTAAAATAACTTTTGAAGTAATGAACAATTTTATATTATATTTTAGAGTCACGTTAACTTCATTTGAAGTAGAATTGACTTAAAAGCAGAACCAGATATTCTTTATATTCACGCAAAAACATTTGGAGTTGTATTCATTTCTACTATTGAAACTATGAGACATTTTTAGGCTTTCGACTAAAATCCATTAAATGGTAAAAAGTTTGATGTGTTGCTTATTCTACTGGTTTTGTATATGAAAATATAATGATGTGTGAGAACTATGCAGGTGTTCCTCTCAAACAAACTTTTTTGCTCTTATGGTTTGATTGAAAACTCTTGTCTACACCTCAAAAGACACTAACACTCGAATAAAAAGCGAATATTACATCATTTATTAGTTATAATACATTTAAGTGACAAATATATTCTTCAAAATTGTGACTTTCCTACAAATGATTTGTTTGACCCCTACTCTACTCAAGCTTTTCTTTCAACACACTTAAGAGCTTAAGCACTACTTTTTCTCTTTTCTAATAAAATGCACTTTCAGGGTATTTAAGAACAAATTTTTAGATTTATTTATAGATTTAGTATAAGTGAAAGTGAAAAACATGGATTTAACACAATGTCATCAACTTCTCTGTTCTCTAAAGAAAACTACTTTTACTTAATTCCTGTCTTTTGGAGTTAACGGACGCAAAGCAACGACTCAAGGAAATCCGTATTATCTTACAATAGCTATTATAATAACTCATTCCTTCTATACCTTACACTCAAACAAACAAAAATCTAACTTTGCATCCATTGATTTACAATTTTGAAGAATATATAGAAAAATATTTTGATCAGAATATTAGATTTATTTGGTTACAAATCGGATCAAATTTCAATTTCATGTTATAAATGACGAAAAATTCTCATAATTATATTAAATGTTAGATTTTCAATAATGTTTTTAGTGCCTGGTTTTTAGAGAAACGATGCAAAAAAATTTCATAAGTTTTTTCGTTAGCTTTTATTAAATTAACTCATATAATAATTATGCTAATCATTGAATATGTGGTTTAACATGTTTAGTTTTCAAGTAAATTTATTTAAGATTAGAATATTATTTCACTTTGTTTTAATTAAGGAATTATTTGTGAATTTCATTAGTTTTTAAATTACTTTTATATTATTTATTGCGAATCTTTTGCTTAAAATTGCATGAAATTAACATTTCATTGCATTTAACATGAGATAAACTGAATAATACTGAATAAATTGTTGGTCAAAATTACATTTTACATATATTTGCCGCTAATATTTACTCTTGTACTTACTTTTTTATATATTATTGAATTTCAAATATAAGGGTAGAACTCAATAAAAGGCTGTATAACTTACAAACGAATAGAAAATATAAAAATTTGATAAAAGAATGTTTGATCGAAATGATCGGGGTTTGAATAAATACCAGTCTATCAGTCCTGCAATCAATTACAAGTTAAACATAAGATATAGCATAATATTTGATTTCAAATTATAGTAAGCTCTGAATAATATAATTTATAGCTTCTCAAACATTTTTGATTTGCTGATCAAATGTAATTTTTGGTAATTTTTGTGGATAAACAAATGGTATTTTTTACAATAACGAGAAAAATTGATTTTCAGTACACAATTGTTTGATTTTTGGTTCTATCTCTTTGATGGCTAAACGCATTTTATTTGTTGCATAATTAAACTCTTGGATCTAATATTAGTGTTTCTTATAATTTTTTGCTGATGGACTGCGATCTGTCCCGAGTCCCCAGTGATCCGCGTATTCCAGTTTAATAAGCCTTTGTCAATTTTACTCCATTTAAACGATGTTGATTTTATCATTGCATCGCATTACTTAATATGTCCACCATTTTTGGTATTGTTCGCAAAATTTAGTCTCAATTTATCAATTGTTTATTTAGTGAACTGAGTTTTAAAGTTTTATCATAGTTTGTGTTATTTTTTGATAAGAATTTTTGTGTTTTCTCAAACATTCTTCATATAAATTATAAATAAACATTTTGGAGCATTTTTTATCAGTTATATGACAGTTGGGATTGTATTCCAATTTACTCAAAGCAATATTACTCGACAAAAAAAAGATAAACACTTTAATAAAATATGATAATATTTTTGAGCAGTGTTTTCATAAGTTTGTTTGGTATATGTGAGCAAAACAAGCTTTACATCTGATGAATTGACATTTTGCCAAAGAATCGTCACAATATTCCTATATTTGTCAGATAAGCTGCTTATGTGTTATTATCATATTTTCAATAAAAATCCTTCTCTATAGAAGTATAGAACACAGTCTATACATGATCTCTATCTCAAAGATTTATTTCTAAAACCTTAAAATTCATTGAAGAATATAAAACTCGAAGATAAAATTTAGCATTTTTGCATATTAATTGCGATATTGTTGTACTTATTGACACTTTATTGCGCGGAAAATAAATAAATAGTTTAGCCTAAAAAATGACTTAATTTTAGATATGAAGAACAAAAGTGGAAAGTATTTAATTCTTGATAGCCTAAGGCTTTTTTGGTTCAGAAGTTTCAGTGGGACTGAAAGAGTAGTAGTTGTACAGTAGGGTTAATGCAATGTTAGATATAGAATAATATTGAACTGGTGTTACTATCCTTATAATAAGCTATCATAAAGTTTAGTATTCATGAATGACTCATCTGTGTTATATCACATCATACAGTGGTTTAATAAATTTAATTAGTTTAGAAAGAATAATAACGCATTTAGTTCCCCCTCTAATACTTTCTGATCTTCTTATCTTTTTACGAGCCGTATTGTTCTTCTATTTGAATATAACGTTGGTATATATAATACATATATCGTTAAATATATTGCGCTATTTATAATATCATACAATTTAAGACATGGAAACAAATAACTAAACCTACAAATAATAGCCAATAATAAGATGAATTAGATTATAGTGAAGATTCATTAATTCCAAATATTAATAATAATTTATGAATATGCAAATCAGTTTCTACTTTAATAAGCTATTATTGAATTTTATTTTAATAGTTTTATTATTAATTTGCAAATTCATTTACGCCTATTTCAGCTCTAAAGCCGACACCAAAAATGGTTCTCAAGGGCTCTGCTCTGAGCCGTGTTTTGACAGATATAGAGTAATACTAAACTAGAGTAATTCAGTTGAATACTAAAAATGAAGCATTCTCACTTTATTCTTTAAATAACAATTGTTCTACTCATTCGAGATAATCATTTTTGTTGTAATTATGTTTTATTTGCAAAAATTCAATTGTAATCAAAAGAATACATATAATCTTCAAATTTAATAATGAGTCGAGTAAATTATGTTCTATAGTGTGATGCTTTACTAGAATAAGTTTGAGTTAAGTAATCCTTTTAATTCAGTCGATGTCTCTTCCTTTGGGAAACAGCAAAAAATGTTAGAATTAGACTTAAATAATGGCCAAACTTAAAGTGCTGAACAGTAACTGAACTGTTCTAATGTTAGTTAAGCTTATTATTAAATCCAACACGAGTTGTGCCATGAATTACACTCAATGCAGACTCAATGAACAGATAGTAGTAATTTCTAATGATTTCTACATTAAACTAAAAGCATTAAAACTCTAGGCTGTTATTAAAATTTTTATCTTTAAATATCTTTTAAATTTTTGTTAGATATACAGTATATTTAATAAATTAATTTAATTCAATAAAAGCAAAAAACGGTATAAAAGCCTTTAATTTGATTGCTTCATTCACAATATGAAATTAGAAAGCTAAAAATCTTTGATTTGATAATTATAACCTAATGTTGATATTTTTGTACAAAGATTTAAAATACAGTATTTATAAATTTAAAGAGAATTTTTAAAATTGTATAATTAAAG
>JAUJYU010000026.1:0-25960 GCA_033995675.1 Nothrus silvestris
TTAGTTTTGGTTAAGCTAGATTAGTTTATGTTAATTAATTTATAAATACAGAATCATAAAAATCACTCGTTATCTAAATTATTTCAAATCTTTGTTAATGTTTGAATTAAAACAAACTTTGCAATTAAATTCTTTGTATAAAATGGCATTAAAAGTTTATGCTTTTAGGGGTTAATGCAAAACATATCAAACATATCATTATCACTTTAATGCTTTGGTTAATCGACGGAATAATTACTTAACTTTTCTATGGTTTATGAGAAAATTCATGCACGTTGTTATGATTTACTCTTATTTACTACAATTGTATTTAGCATATTATTCAATTCATACGATTTAATGTAGTAAAAATCAGTTACATATCATTATTTTGAAATCAAGGTTTTTTGTTATTGAAATTCTTTTTAATAATGTAGAATTTGACAATTAGATTATTTTGAAGATAAAAATTATCCAATTTAAATTATTATAAATTCTTAACAATAATTCTTAACAATAATTCTTAAAGGGAATTCCAGAAAAATGACTAATTTAACTTAATCTTGAATCTATAAACAGTTGTTATTAGGTTATTATGATAGTAATAGATGCTAACGCATTATCTGTATTCATCAATAGTTTTCTTCTTAACAATTTCACAAACATTAATCCATAAAAAATGTTATTAAAGAAAATAATCAGTGTTTGATATAATTAAAAATATACATTTATCAGCTCATATTAATATTTATTTTATAAAATGAATATTTTTGCTAACTTTGAATCTTATTTGTGTGAATTACAACCATATCATAAACACATATATCCAAGATTTTCTATAGTAGTCGATTTTTATTAAATACCTCACACATTTTGAAAAACAAATCCAAATTAATTTTAAAATTATTAAAATTTTGTTAATAAAATCAATTATTGCCAATACTACTAATGAGTTAACAATTTATGAAAACAAATAACAGAGAGCTTCTTTGAAAAGTTTATTTGTAACACATTCTTGGAATAACATAGTAAAAAATTCTGATTAAATAACCAATAATTAATTTTTAATATCAATTTGAATCGCCAAAACTTGATATAAATATATTTTAATAAAACTTAGACTTTTTATTCAACGAAAAACTTCAAAATATATTTATAAATGAATTAAGTTTTCATTTAAAAACTATATTCTTATTCAAGATAACCAAATAAAGAGTTGATCTAATATTGATATTCAATTGAAAAACTTGAATACAATAGAAGTTGAGTAAAGAAAAAGTTATTCAAAAGAAAAAGTATAAATGATGAGGATCTTCAACCCCATCCTAATAACTTAATTATGCCAACATTGAAAAGAGTTGCATTGATTAACTGTCTTAAAAGACAATTCTAATGAAAAACAATCTGATATTACTTTTGCTAAGATCTGATTAAAATAATCAATTGAAAGAAGAATGGGTTCCTATAGAAAAATGTTAACTAAATAGTTAAAGAGTTCTAGGATTGCATTTAATTTATGATATTCCGCGAAAATGAAACATGTTATTTTGATATCTATCAATGAAAATTACCTGTAATAATGAATGACATTATGATTCAATGCTAAAATATTCACTGCGATTCTTAGTGGGTATATATTTATAAGAAATATAAAGAGTATATATAAATGAAGTTGATTTTTTATTTTGATTTTCTTTATAAGTTTATATCCACTTATAGAATAATTTTGAACGCATATTTTTATTTCCTATCTATAATCTAAACATATATTTAGTGCAGGTGAATATGTAAAGTTAGCGCAAAAGACGATTTGTTTTATGGGTTAGGATGCAATTAAATGCAAAACTTGGGAGGAGATAAGTCGTTTCAAAAAAAAGTGAACTAAACACTGCTTATTATAATAGATACTCTTAGATGAATGGCGGTAAAAATAATGGCAATACCCATCTGAGGGGTATAGTAAATATCAAATCCCCTATCATTTAGTTACTTCGTTATGTATGCAATCGCACGTTCCAATGAAAATGTCGCAATTATGTAGCACAACATTGGCACTACAGCTCTGTACACTCGAGCTAGATGAGAGCATACTATGAGAGCACCAAATGCTTTCAAAACCAAAATTAGTTCAACTTAACTGTCGTAGAAATGGATTGCCGCTTATTTTTTCTTTACTTTACTATTGCCTCGACTGCTATTATAATGATTGCAGTCGAACATCATTTTAATGCACATTAAAGGGAAATAAGCATAAGTTAGTAATAGAGAGGTAATGATACTTCAGAAATACAAAAACTGATTACCAAATAATACATTATTATAATTTACTATCATTTGAAACAATGTCGCTTAAATTGTTTTCCATTTTAACAATTTAAAAATAAATTTAACAAATTTTTCTTCTTTTCTCTGCTAAACCTTTATTATTATTACTTTGAATTATTATTAATATTACTTTTCTTAATAATATGTAATTCTTAATGCTTTGTTAGAAAAGCAGAATAATTACAATTCTTACAATTCTTACAATTTAATTCAAATAGAATTTCTCTTTTTTTCATTGTGAAAAATCTAGCCATTAAGCAAATATGGTTATACATTGCATATCATACCATACTCTCTATGTCAATGAGTATTATCGCAATTTTTCATAAGAAAAAAGAGCATAAAGCTTACGAGTTAGAGATGATAGGAGTTGAATAATATTATGACAGCAAACCTTAATCTCAAACATTGTATACAATGTGAAATACCTAATGGATCTAAAATAGAGTATATCTGAAGTTTTCTATTCATATGATTTTTAGAATAGTTAGAACTTTAAATGAATATTTTTTAAACATTAACATAGACCAAGTTGGTAGGGGTTAGTTTAATGTATATAAATATAATGTAGTTTAAGTTTTGAACATAAAACGCACCCCACGGGCGCACGTTAAAAATGTTGCCCCACATAAAGCAAAAATTCTTATCTTTCACTACATTATACAGTATTATATGCATTGCTAAAGCATAATATGGCTCTAAAATAAATTTAATGTTTTTTCAACCAATTATATGAATCATTGGATGACAAGATGTTTGCCTTTTTTATTATTATTATAAACTTACACTATTTTTTATATGACTTTAAGATCATAAAACTTATAACAAATTAATAAATAATAAAAATAAATTTTAGGAAAGAATCTGATTTAATGGCAATAGTTTTAAATTTTTTGTTGTGTTATTAAAGGAAATCAAGTGTGGATTTGATGGCTTAACGATCACTTAATGATTTGACGTGAAATAAGATATTTATAAGACTACTTGAAAACTTGAACTATTATTTTGCTTTGTTTTGATATTTAGCTAACAAAAGAAAATATAATAGTTTAGACATTTTGTGCATAAATATGATATATGAAATGATTAAGTGATCATTAAGTCATCAAATGCACGTTTGATTTTTCTTTGTCAATAACCATAACAATTATCGACGCTTTTATAACTATAGCAATTTTGGCGAACTAACTAAGAGTTGGTGCATTTATGTTAAAAACAATGTATACATTGGTTCACGAACACCGTCGTTAATGTAGTATCTTTGATCCCCTCCCTTGAATACCAATCTATAATAATGCATTGCCATAATGGGCCGAACCTAATGGGATGCTGTACAGCTACTACATAAGTGTAATATCACTATATATATAGTTTGTATAGATTGCTGGGAAAATATGTGTCTCAAACCTATTATTATTGAAAAAAGGTGGAGAGAAATGCTTTTGATTGAATACCTTAGATTACATAATCTATGATACATAAAAATCATGAGCCACTAAACGAACTTAAGAAATCATTTCCGGATAAATTATTCCGAAAGTAAAAAACAGGTGCATCTTATTATCTTTAGATTACATATGCATTTATAAGTATTGCTAATTTCTTTCTGTTCACAAAAATCTAATACAATTGATGAATCGATTTTTGATTGTTAATAATGATAATTATTTGTTGCTCTGCTATACATGCTATACATCACAAAGAATAGACAACAATTAGGCTATTGTCTGCTTGAGTTGGAATTGTTTTGTGCGAGGATAGGGTGTCTGAGCAAGAAAACGTGAAAACTTTAAAATTTGAAAACTGTGTTTCAAAACCATAATTACTACCCCCTAAAAATTTGGCAAATTTTGTGCTATTAATGCACACCAATTTGCGCACCTCTGGTTTCGAACTCATGCAAATGAAAAGTAAATGAGAGGCATTAGCATTGTCTGCGATTGTAATAGTCGTCAACTTTGCTATAATAAAAATATACAGCATATGAGATAAAGAGCATTGACAATAAAATACAATTATTTTGTACACAAACACAGTGAAAGAGAAAATAAGGATGGAGGCAAACAATGTTATGCTTTTAAAATTGAAACTATTATACAGGTTAACACTCTTAACAATCCCTTAACGCCCACCATAAGAACTTTACAGAAGCATTAAATAATTGACTGTTTGAAATCACTTTAAAGCATCTCATTTGAAGAAATTGAATTAAGTTTAGTTGCAATATAATCGAAAAGACAACTCATTACTACATTCCATCAGTTGTGCAGAGACTGGTTCAAGGATACAAAATTTAATTTCAAGAATATCCTAGGAATGCCATTCCTAATCAAATCATTCTTTAAACTAACAAAACATTCTCATTATTTAATAAGGAATTTACCGATTCTTATAATAAAGCCAACCTTTTCTCAAAGTCTACTCCAATCAATTTTGATTCACTATTTTTTTATTTATTTGACATTTAAGACAATGACAAAGAGATCTAAAGAAATAAAGTAAACCGAATATAAAGTTAGAGAATTGGTTCACAAGTTAAGGGAATATTTTGTTAGTCCTCTCTATTCTCAAAGTAATAATTATTATAATTCATGTGACAGCTTTGGATTCTACAAAACTTCAAACAAATTGAAATCTTGAGCTTTATTAAGATATAATTAAATAATAAAATAAAAGTTGTCATTTTACAAATAAGAGCTACAATTGTGGTCTCGAAGTTGATTAAGCTTTAAAAGTATAATTGGATTTTTAAGAGAAGCCACTTTTGAGAATTAAGTTAAAAAGTACAAGAGTATGAAATAGCAATTTTTCAGAAATAAAAAAGATATCAACTTTAAATAGTTTGAATCTGACTTTGATAATAAAAAGTGAAATTTTTCAATTTAATTGTAAGAAAAGTATAGAGGCATGAAATTTATTGTCGAAACTAAATAAGGAATTTGAACAAAAGTTTAATTAAAGTTGAGAATAAAGTTCTTTGTGTAAATGAAGGGTCGTTAGTCTTTTTTAGAAAATTTATGTAATTATTATGCAAAAATGTCTTCTTGACCATAAATTTTTATAATTAAAAGGCTGATTAGTGTTTACTCGTGAAATTTTCTTAGACACACAAAATAATTTATTGGACAATCTTTCAATGTGTTGTACAAGTGTTCGGTTTAACTAACACTTAGCAATTGCTTGTCTAATGTCTAAACTCAATTTGATAAGAAATTAAAAATGCAATTCTTAGGCTGTTATACCTTAAATGTATTGTTGCACACGATTAGAGCACATTTGACTTTAGTTAAATTGATGCGTATCATTGCTTTAATACTAATTAATTGATAGCAATCCATCTAAACTTTTAAGAACTCTTTTTTGAGCTCAAAAATGAATTATTAAGATATAATTTTTGAACCTTGCAATAGTGCAACGGTTATGAAACAACTTTTTTAAAATTTAAATGTGAAATATGTTTACTTATTTATTGAAAAGAAAATCAAACAAGAATGTTGCTCTCATGTATGTCTAATGATATTGAAGATCCGTCATAAGAGGAACATTAGAATTGCTTATATCAATGAATTCATCACTACAATTCATCTATTCATTACAATATATTCAAACAAACTGATACCGTAGATGTGACTTTTCTTATGGTTTGCAAATATTTTTATTTAGGAATATGAGTCCATTGGTTTAAGTGTTGAAATGACAACTTGATTATAAAGTAGTCATTTAATGCTATAACTAGTCTGCAATATCTAAAGATTTGCATATCAGGCAAAGTAGACTTTCGGTATAAGATATTCGACATATTTTCTTTAAAAGTTGAAAAATTTTATAAACAGGTATTCAAAAAAAGTTTTTTAGTTATAAAAGTAAATAAGCATTAGATTTTTGAATGAGAGATAAGTTTACTTTTTAAATTTTATTTTAAAAATAAAAAAATATTCATTACTTAAAATATATAATAAAACAAAGTAATTAAGTGAATGTTTATTAATTAATTAGTTTGAATTAAATATTTTTCCAAAATACTTAAGCTGATATCAATTTAAGTTTTAATTTGCTTCACATTTTGATTAATGAAATCTTAACTTTTGATTTTACTTTTTTTTTTATAAAAATGGGTTGACTTTATTAATATTAAAGTGAAAAATGTTTCAAATTTCCTCTGATAAATTTCATAAAATTAACTAAATTGAAATTTAAGTGATTTTGCACCCCTTCGCTCACTTTAAAATTAAAGTTTTTAGATTAAAGAGCAATTTTTTAAAATGGTATCCTTAGACTGAAAGCTATTAGTTTTATCAATAAAATGACATCAATGAGAGCTCATAGACCAGTATTAATTAGTTTTAATTGAATAATTTTATGAATTGAAGTGCAAAAGATTATAAACTTGTTGAATTAGTTGTTTGATTTAGACAATTAATTTTTTACAGATACCTGTATTTACTATAACAGTGACAAAGGGAGTGCATCTAAAAAAGTTATACCTTTAAGAAAAGGTGGATAACTGCGTGACTAAATTTCCTTTTTCTTTGATTACCCGAAGCGTGACATTTGACGCGGTTTTTTTGGCTTATGATTTATATATATATGTAGTGTATGTTCTGTTAGTTTTAGCCAAAGAAGGTTTAAGCTGTGTTTCGTTTCATTTCACAGAAAGTATAATGTGATGTAAATAGACATTTATCAGGTATGGAGAAATGGGCATTGAATAGGTATTTGTTAGTTATTTGTGACGCTTATTCTATATGAGGCAATACTTATTAAGTTATGAAGGAATTTATTGAACCAGAACTAATGCTCGACCAATAAATATTCATTTATAGGAAAAGGTCTGGTGACCATAGAGTGCTTATCAGATTGGATGTGACTTTAGTTTGATGTGATATGCAGTAAATAAGTAGACATTTTTCACAGCGCCATAAACTTCAGTGAAGCCCAAAAATAATATTGTTGAAGCATATTCTTGAAGCATATTCTTGTCACACCATTAATGAGTCAAAGTCATTAAGTGAAGATCGCATGCGAAAAAAGTTGAAACTAACTCAACTCCGTAATGCCATTCAAGAAAATTGTTTTTTGTTAAGTTCAAAATAAAGCTTATATTTGATTGACAATGAAATGTCGTATAACTACTACTTCACAGTATGTATAATCACTTTTTCATATACAGTAACATTAGTAGTGCGTAAGTAAGAGAAATGATTTGATTTTATTTTTTAAAATAGTTAAATCTGTTTTTGGTTGAAAGAAGACAATGAGTCTAAATAATGCAAAATATGAAAATAAATACGAATGCAAATTATCGGTATATAATGTTTGCAGTGAATTAGTTCAATGCCCTGACATAGGAATGGCGTTTTGCAAAAATGACCAAAAAAGAGGATGTTTTCACGGGAATAGCTTTCCAAAAATCTCATAGACTAAGAGATACGTGACGTGACAGGACAAACAAAATTTAATGTAATGGTAATGATAATGTGATGCAATGGGGGCAAAGAACTCATTCATGTACATGATTATCAACAGAAGATGAAGATATTATACTAAAGGCCAACCTTTAATAGAAAAATGTCGAAATGAAAACACCAATGATTTAGTGAACCTCTTTTTTGTCTTCAAATGAAATTAGGGAAAGGTTAATAACAACATTCATGCGAAACCACTATTCAATTCTTTTCGGCATTCAATACAGAATGAGTGATATATAGTGATAATAAACCTACCAATGTTGTTGGCGTTCCTGCCGGTGAATCTGTCCGCAGCATTTCGTGCCTCAGCTTTCTTTCCTTTTTAACAAGTCTTCACTTTTAGAAGTCTTCACTTTTAAAAACTAATAAATATCCTCTTTTTCGAAGGACTAAAAACTTATGCACACCTTTTCGACCCAATAATAGATTTAATAATAGATTTCATTCAATAGAATCTTCATTACCATTCAAATGAAAGCATGAAGTTTTTGAAGTAAACTCAAATTCACTCATCCATTTATAAAGTGCTTTTGAACTGATCAGTGATCACACTATAAACTTTTTTCTTTTAATTAAACAAATACTAGTATTGTTTGTCTCCTTTTATTCAATAGTAGATACAGAGTTCGCAATAACTTCTGATTCAATACTATTTTGTGGATGACATCAAATGTGTGACACTTAATAATATTGAATGATATAAAATAAATGGATAATAAATAATAACACTGAATAAAAGCGAAAATATATTAATAATTGTAATATAAAAAACTTATAAATAATTGAAATAAATACAGAAATAAGTCATAGATTTGTTGCAATCATAAAACAATGAATCATATGAACACATTGAAGGCATAAAAAGAGCAAATACACGATTCCTATGGAATCAAAATCAATGCTTAGAATATTTGAAGCAAAGACAGTGAGCAAAAGGAAGAAGCAAAGTCTTGCTGGCATGGGATGAGTGATGATGACACCCTATGGGGCCTTTGAGGGTCTGTCCCATCCACTCATTCCCTGCTAAGGAGGAGCCTCTGCTAATGATACTGCTATTAACTTAGTTTTACTAAAAGAAATATACCTGAAAAACACTACAAGAATCTACAATAATGTGTTTGGGAAACATATTTACAAAATAGAAACGCTATTTAGATTATTAACAGCTAATAATATTAACACAAGGCAAACGAGAAATAGTAGATATACAAACTTAATACTACATTCAATAGAATTAATGTAATATTAATGTTAAATTAATTTATATTTAAAGGAGCTTAAAGGAGCAGGTTAATTTTTATCAACTCAAAATTTGCAATTTATTTTATGTATAGTTTATTACCTCCATTTCACTGCAATAAAGCTAAATGGGTTGGTCTCCAGTGTAGAGTCAACTTCTTCTCCAACATAAGTCTAAAATACAGTCTAACTTGAATTTACATCCAATAATATTGACAAATATTTCTCACTCGAATAGTTTGCAAATATACTCATTTAGGTTATGGTATCAATCGATTTACAAAATACACTAATACACTGCATGCGTCTCTACAATAATAATATATATTACTTTATAGTAAACACTAAAAGTTATGACATCTTTAATTCAATTGATCGCACTTGTGATTAATTTTCGGATATATTCTTGAATTTAAAAACAGATCATTTATCTATAGAAATAATAACGCGATGTCTTAGCGGTAAACTTTTGAAATAAGTTGTATAAAACCAAAACATCTTTGGGTCAAATTTCAAAAAAAAACATTAGTCCTTATAAATATGCATAAGAAATGCACAAACAAACAAATAAGAGAAGTACTCAATAAACGATGAAATTGATGGAGAAGGCAATATCAATATCAGAATAATGACAACACATTGAGAAGTGAGTAATTTTAAAGATGAAGTAACCTGCGATTCAACAGCATTACATCAACAGATCGCATAATCAAAGTCTCTATCCTGTTATACTTTATAAAAGCTTCAAAAGTAGTCAAAGCTATAGCCTGCCTCACAACCTGCGGGCAAACAACCTTCTTATCAGGCCTTAGAGCTGCTTTTTAGTAGCTTTATATATAAATATATATAAAAAATCCAAAAAGCGGACACTTTGGAATGATAGTGTCAGCTTTTTCAAATCATTCTAAAGCTGATACTATGCTTAACCAAAATAAAACAAGTTGACAGTAAGTTTAAAATATGCGAACACCACTTTTTGTGCTACAAATGTAAACACCGAAATATTCAGGATTTACCTTTGCATTCAATATGCTTATGGTTTAGCCCACTTTCTAATTGAGGATCTTGTTTGAAAACAGCACATCTTTTCGAATGATTGAATGAATACAACTTATGCACATTCTAGGGTCACATAGTCTGTCTCTCTCTCTCTCTCTCTCTCTCTCTCTCTCTCTCTCTCTCTCTCTCAATCACTCACTCACTCACTCATCTTCTCTCCCATGCATTTAATTTCCTCGAGCTCTCTGAGCATTGAAAGCAATAACGCATGAAGAAAATTATAAAAATAACTTTCGGATGAGAAAACAACAAATTTCAATAAAACATACTTTATGAACAAGTCATGCAGAGGACTAACCACTCAACGTAGACTAACTCACGACAAGCCATTCTAAATCATGTAATACCAAAACTTTTGAGACTCAGTGAAAGAGAGAGAGATAGATGAGAGAGAGATGAGAGAGAGAGAGAGAGAGAGAGAGAGAGAGAGAGAGCGAGAGAGAGAGAGAGAGAGAGAGAGAGAGAGAGAGAGAGAGAGAGAGAGAGAGAGAGAGAGAAGATAGTGCGTAGGATATATATATATAAATACTCTGTGCGCTACTTGGATATATTCGATACCAGAAAATATCGAGTCTCATGATATACCTTAGTTTCCGTTTTCTTATCAGAGTCACCCTCTTGTTGAGGGGGACACACAGTCTATGGTGTGGGGAAAATATCAGAAAAACATTTTTTGTGTGCACAAAAAATGGCCCACTCTTTGCAGTGCTCTACTCTCTACTATTACTCTCTTTTATGATTACTTATAATCCACAACAACCATAATCGACATGTTATAGATGAGAAGAAATCATTCACCAAACCATTCTTTTGGAAATTGAGAGAATATCATATCTTTTTTGCATTGACTCACGACTGATGTCAGAGAGAGTGGTAGTGGCTATGATTCTGTTATGGCTTTGCTCTGCTTTTGCACAGCTATGAATCTGTTATGGCTTTGCTCTGCTTTTGCACAGCTATGAATTTCCGGGTAAAAGCGATTTTAGGAAAACTAATAAACCACTAAAGCATATTTTTATGAACTCAAGCAGAACAACCTTTTTTTATCAAAACCTTATAACTTACTAATGCTTTAGTGAAAAATAGATTGAATTCACAATTGAAGAGAACATTACGGAGTATATAGAAATCATCATTACATTGGACTATACACTGAAGCTGTGCTATGAGTCAAACGGCAGATGTGTTGATAGCATTACAAAACTAATTGTGCTTTACCTCCACAACAAAACACAAGTGGATTAGTTTACGGCATCGATGGAAAGAATGAATCTCAAACCCAATACTACACTCAACACAACGCGTAAAATGCATTGCATTATGCAATCAGTAAAAAAGTGGCCGTTTTGTGTGTCTGAGTATTATCGCCAAAAATGAGAGATTCTCTACGAGATTAACTACTTCTCTATTAGTAAATACAATTCCTGATGGAATAGGAATAGGGAGTAATATCACGGTCAACATCTTCTCTCACTTCAACCCGAATATGTTTGAGTTATATCCAAATGTGCATTAAATTTACAAAAAATCGTATATTCTATCACCAAAATTAATCATTTACTCGATTAATACAAACTTAATTTTTGTAATTTTCGTAAACTTAATAATTATGAAGAGATATATTTTTATGAACAATCCAGAAGTTATAAGTAATAAACAAAATTATATGAAATGAATTATTAAAGTCATTAAATTCCAAAAGTCCAGTCATATATGCACTGAAAAATATTTATCAAAAATAATTGGAATATATTATTTTAGTTAAATCGTTTTTAATTAATTTAAAACAGAATAAATTATGTGAAGAATGTTAATTCTTCAACAATTTGGTTGATATATTTCTCATTCATATAACATTGAAAGAATAGAATGCATGCTTAATAAGATATACGAAATTGGTCTGCATTTTATAGGCCATGAGGTAAGCTTTGAAAATCACGCAAACGCATGGTTGGAGTCACGCAAATTTGCAATGACTAACTTATCGCTGTTGTTAAAATATATACATATTATGTGAACACAATTGTTAAAATTGCTACAGAAGGAGAATTCTATGACCTATTGATCTTTAACTATAATAAAAAACCAACAAACTTGAATTCAAGAAGTTAGAAATAGAGAGTCAGATTCAATGTTGTGAATTTTGAATATAAAAAGATTCATAAGAAATAATATCCTCATATTTGCTTTTAAAGAATTCCAAACAAGGAATGCTATATATTTAAGAGTTGTTCAGATTCAAAAAATTACTAAGCCTTCTAAGCAATAAAGAATATATTGAATCTTTTATGAATAGATGAGAAACATGAATTCTCTTGATATACTTTTTCATTGCATTTCTAAGGCAATCATTTTTAATTGAAACAAAAATTATACTTTGTTACAAATATAAGCTAAATAAAAAACAACTAATATTAGTAGTTGGTCGTTTTTCATAATGGATTCATTTTCATGATATTTCAAATTCAATTATTATCAACAAAATCTTGTTTGGTTATTCAAAACGTCTATCAATTTAAAAATAAAATATTTGTTTCTGAATTAGCACAACATCAAAATATTTTGTATGCGATATTAAAATTGATATTATTTAGTAAATAACAAATAAATTACTATTTTTGATGAAACTTAATAAATAAGTTACAAAAAATGTTTTTCAAAATTGAGATAGAAATAATCAATTATGTAAATTGAAATTTGTTGCATCAATAAGTTTTGTTTACCTAACTATAAGTAAGTTCATAAAAATAAAAACTTGTTTTTATGTCTCTAAGAAGAATAATATTAATTAATGTATATTAATGTTTATTATTCAATAAAAATGGCTTTAAACTCTTGTTTAAGAATAAAGTAAACAATGTAATTTATTTTGAATTATACTTATAGAATTGTTGATTGTATAAATTGTAATCATGTAATTTTTAATTGAATAAATAATTTACTATATACAATACAAAACACATTATCCATTTTATTATAATATTTTCAATTGTGAATTTTAATTTGTTATGTTAATTTTATGCTAAATATATTTACTATTATTTCTTAAAAGATTTTCTTTTCATTGAACTCAATTTGTAATAAAAATCAATAAGTTTTATATAATGTTTCGAAACACTCGTACAGTATAACAATTTGGCAAATGTGATAACTTAGCGATTCTCTAAATTATCTTTAGTGCTATTATACACTAGAATAGCAGTGTTTAATAACTACCGGTAATAACTAAGGCTCTCATTAGGTTTTTTAATGAAAATGTTTCGAATGAATATAAGTCTAGATCTTTGAAGATTATTTTAAAAATTTGTATTGAATTATATACATTTAATTTAGGAGAACTTAAATTTACTGATATTAACATTTTTTTGTCATTGCACTTTAATTTAGTCAAAATATAAAATTAATTAAAAATTAATCTTCGGAGAAAACTTAGTAAATTTAAAATAAACTTATTAAAATATATACCGCATCTGTAGATATTGTTGTAGATATCATATAACGTACAATAATATCTAGAGATTGAAACCAATTACTCTCGCGTAACATATGAGCCATAAGTGACGACACCCGCGGAAATATCTGCTAATTTATTAAAGCTTACATTTATTAAATTGAAATGATGGGTGAATTATGAGTTTTTGTTGAAACAGGTAATGGTTTTGATTTAAGTCTCCGGTAATATCACTTCATACAAGTAGCGAAGCATGTAATGAATGTAATTCTATTCATTATTACTATGCATTGACTGATACATCAATAATCTATCAAACTATTACTTTAAGAGAAAGCATTGAATACCTGACATGACTTGTTTGTATTTTTACTGAATAATCAGTATATATTTTATGAATAGTAATGCCAAATAATTTATGTGCAAAAAAATGAATATATTTATACAATTATATTAGTTCATTGAAGCGCATCTAATATAGTATTCATGCTTTACTTAGAAATATATATTCAGTACTTTTCTCATCATCAGTGATATAGTCGACAGTCAGAATTGAAGTGCGTGAGTGCTCTGCCGCCTAATTCCTGAGATTTTTATAATATTAATTCATCTGAATATAGAGATTGAAGTCATCGGTCTCTCATTGACATCATTGTTAAAGCACTGAAATTGAGTGCGTGTAAGACTCAATACATGAATGCAATCAATGATATGCCATATTTTATCAATTCTATAGTTTAATTTATTGTATCTTATAGTTAGAGAAAGTCCTACGATAAACATTAAATTGTTTGACATTAAATCGTGAATTTAATTGTCATTTAATTCAAAATGAAATCTTCATTAAATACTGAAAATTAATAATGAACAGAATATTCTTTCGAGATTAATATTCGAGAGGATTCTATGGTTAATAATAAAATAATAATTAAAAGATAAGCAAAAAACATGCTATGCATAAGTTAAAAGTTGGATTATATTAAATAAAATAGTTGTGTGAAAAATGATAATATAAGTTAGTCTTATTATCAGTATATTCATACAGTACTTGCCGGTAATATAATATTATGCTTTACTTATGTGAGAGTTGAAACATTAAGATGCTTGCTTTCTATCATATACATTAGTACAAATAATATCTTAATGGTTTGATCTTTTCTTATACTGATTCACAAAATAAGATACATATTTATGAAATACAGTATTTAATTAATGACAATTTATTAATTAAAATTTTCTCTAATCCAAGTATATAATATAGCGATTGTCTAAACTTTTTTGATAAATGATTCTATGGAGAGATAATCAATTTATTAAATTGTCAATATATCTAATAAAATTATTAATTAATTCTTGCTTCAATCAAAAATAACTAATTAATTTACTGGAGTGAACTCTTTTTATACATATTTTTACTTTTTTATGGATAAAAAAAGTTATAAAAAATATAATAATAGTAATAATTTGAAAATTTATTCCAAAATGCTCTAATGGCAGTTTATGTATATATTGGCAATATATTATTCAGAACAAGTTTGGATATACTCTACGCTACGCAACGACCAACTCAAATCCAACCAATGTCAAAATTTTGTAACAATTTATTTCTAAATTATTGAAATACAATTTAATAAAAAAGAATTCATTTTTGGCATAGCCTTAGGATGAAATATATACTCTTTAATGTATAATTTCGATTTGTGAAAACCTGTAGTTTAAAAAAGTTAATCATAAATTATTTTTTGTCATATATTGTAAGAAATTTTTAAGCAAGTGTTGAATTATGAATAATTTTTACTGCGAATTTTGGCGCAAATGATAATCTAAATTCTTGTTAACATTTGTGTCCGAATCATTAGCCTCAAGAAATTGATTATCTTAAAAAATCTGTTCGCTTAAATCCAATTCAAGTTTTTTAAAAAATTTCAAAAGTTAGAGATTAATATTTTTAATTTTTTAAAAATTTTATTATCATCTATAAAAATTAAAATACTCTATACTTTGGCTATATTTAATTTATCGTTAAAAAAATTCTTATGTTTTATATTGCTAAAAATTCTTATATTTTATATTGTTAAAAATTCTAATATTTAATATTGCTAAAAATTCTTATATTTTATATTGTTAAAAATTCTAATATTTAATATTGTTAAAAACTCATATGGTGTGCGATTATAATTTTTTTGACATAAAATGATTCTGACTATAAATTTGCAAAAAATAGGAAGGAATTATTTAGAAAGTTTAAAGTGTGAGCTTATCTTAATAATGATTGCATCATTGAATAGCAATTTTCTAGGAATTTTGTGATATATTTTCACAAAACAGATATTAAAAGGTGTAATATTTGGTTGAACTGTTTCGAAATGCACCTATTTTAACAGTAGAGATAACAAGTATTATATGAAAATATATGAGTCACATAGTAAATGATAATTGCATTTACTATACAATAAGGTTTTTAGTTGTGCTGCAATAATAAACGAAGCTTATCGGACTTTGTTTTATAATTCAGAAGTTTGTATACTATAAGTACGGCGTCTTTGCAACAATTTATCATTTAAAGCCTTTTTAATTGCCTTATTGGATGAGTATTTGATGCAAAATATTGTCAACTAACTTACAGCTAACTTATAGGTTAGCATAGCTGAACCGAGTGTGCAATAAGTTTCAATTAGTTCGAGCACATCGTTTTCGCCAATCTCACGGAGCACTAGACAAGTGGCCAAGCATTGCATTTTGCATTGCATTGAATAAAGCGGCAATTCTTTACTCACAATTTTATTACACACTGACTGGGGATTCACTATAAAAAAGCCAAAGTTAGGAAACCGTGAGAAAAGACAAGGTTGACGTACTTCCAAAATGTTGTCATGTGTGGACTCATCTCAATGTATTAATACCAAAGGCTGCAGAAAGTGTTTAGCTTCAAACTCAAGTTTTGCGATGTTAGTGAATAATATTAATGCTGTTTAATCTAATTACATGTTCGAACGCTTATTTAGAAAAATCAATCATTTAACAGTCCGTACTTATGGCTATAGTATAATGTCTGCCAATGTACAGACATCTGATTAATTCCACATTATTCAACTTAATACTAATGGCGGTAAAACTTAAAGTAAATTAGACTTCAATTTTGCAATCCTTTTCTCATAATTAAAGAATTTTGTTATTTAATTTGCAAATTAATTAGATTTTCATTTAAATTATTATTTGACAATGAATTAGAAGTAATAACAACTATAATGTACAAAAATAAGATTTCACTCATGTAAATGCTGAACAACAACATTCATGAATTGTCACGAATTGTTTAACTAAAGTGCAAATTACAGTATGTCTACAAAATAAATTAGTTCGATTCTAATATTAATTATTAATTAATCTAAGATTGATTTATTATGGTAGTTTATGATAGAGACTTTCAAATAAGTGTAATAAGTGACTATATCTAGTAATTGGTGAGTCAAATAGAATGGAATCTTGTTAATATCTGCACCATAACATCTAAGCTGACAATTTGGTATCATATATGTTATTGAAGTTGAGTTGAACTTTTTTTGGTTTGCATGAAAAGTGCATAGCGTTTGAGCCTTATTAATATTCTTTAGATGTAGTCTCACTTTAACCTTCCTTAGGTAACGAATGTTCCTTATATTTTGGTTATGCTTTTGAGAGCTGACTGCGGCTCAAAATCTTTTATACAAGAATTATTCCTACAATATATTGCTGGCCAGCACGCAATCAGGCTATTATCAAAGCATATTTTTCAGCTCAGACGTACTTTATGCGAAGTTATAAATATTAATATCAAATTTATTTAAATTGATTTTCATTTCATTTCTTAACATGGTTACTCAATCATCTCAAATACCGATATTATCTGCATATGATCCTGATCTAGCATATCAGAGTAACTAAACTATTTCTTCTTTTCTATCATTTCTATAAACATTCATACATTCATTTCAAACTCTGGACTTCATAAAAATCATGATAAACTTTAAATATAATATAATTAATTTGAATAAAAGTTGAATTTAACATTTAAGTCCCAAATGCCGAAAAATAATCATATAAAACATGAATGGTTTTGAGGCTCATATACCAGTACGTGGTTTAAAAACAATAAATATGATAATAACAGCAATAATAATAATTGGATACAATTCTTACAGAAAATTATTCAGAAGTGAGAATATTTAAAACTTTCTGCCACTGACTCTAGATGTTAAGTGAGAAAAGAGATTTTGCAAAACTTTCATCTCGATCTTTGCATGCATGATATTGCAGCTCAATTCAAATATATGTCGCTTGAAAATTTTCGTCACTCACACCTAACTTGAAAGCCAGTTTGCCTGAGGGTAAGATTTTGATTCGCTCACAAAAATATCGATTTTTGTTTGATGTGAGTTAAAAGCGAAAAAGTAAAATAGAGAGAGAATGAACAGAGAGAGAACGAACAGAGAGAGAACGAACAGAGAGAAAAAAGGAAAAATACATGCATACAATTGATGTAGATTTATTTCATATATAATATATTTTCATAAGTAACAGCTACACTTATTTGAGCCAACACTGACTCAGTATTCAAATTAGGGAAGTAAAAGCATCTTCTCTACAATTGTTATTTGTTAGCTTCAAATTTTTAGTGACAAATTTGTGCTCAATGTTTGAAAAGTAAATGTAAACGAAAAAGGAGTGCATGAAAATAATTTTACTTTTATATTGAAGCTGTAAAACTAAGATTTTACTTTAAATTTCTTTAGAGCTGTGGTAGGTTTCTAATCATGTTTGTTGACGATTGATTCGAGCGTAAGGTTATATCCTTATGTCACTAATAATGATTGATTGGAATTGATTTTTCCAACTTGGAGGTCGTTTTCTGAAATGATTGATATAATTTTTGCCTCTTTGCTATTGTTTCAAAATTAGCTCCAGCTTTAGTTTATGCAATACCTGACATAAAGCGCTCACGCACTACATGATTGAATATATTTCTCAACTACAGCTTCTATAAGAATTATGTAAAGTGTAAAACTTGTAATAATATTAGGAATTCATATCAGTTTAATGAATTATCTGATGCTTTAAAAACACTTAAAATGAAATGCACCTCAAAAGCACCTGCAAATACATCTACAAAATATGCATTGCATTCAACAAGAGTTCAAAAATTCAATTTGCATTCGTTTAATACTTGGAACTCATTTTGCAGATAAACCCATAAAAGAAAAGTCAGTTCATAATAAAATACTAATATATCTGACTTCAAGATGCTATTTCAGGAATTAATTAAAAGTTTTTGCTAAAAACTACTACATTAGTTACTCATTTAGATAGATATAAATTATGCAACATTTATAATAAGTGAATTATTAATAAGGCCTCATTTGCAACCAATATATAATTTAGAATAGTTATAACCTTTTAATGGTTATAATTGAAACTCTACTGATAAGAATAAGACTAAATAAAAGTGTAGTAAATGGAAGGCTACTCTTTATATGTTTTGTGGCCAATATTTATGCATTGACACGTTATGCATGTGCATTGATATACCGCTTTTATGGGCTTTAAACGTCTGTCTCATTAACCACAACCAACACATTTGTGCAGCGCTCGTATGTATGGCATTATGAAGAGGTGCGAAGCATTTGAAGTGAGCGTAAAAGAGAATAGAGAAAAGCATAGTTTATGCTCAATGTGTGTATGTGTGTGAGAGAGAAAGTGAGGCTCATTGATGATCACTGAGTATTGAATACAAACTCCCGAGAGAGCACCGGAACTCAACTGAATATGCATCCAATAACAAGGGGAACGGGGGGTAACTTGAATGAGACAGAAAAATGTTTGACATCAAAACGAGTCTTCACTTGAGCTTTGCTAACAATATATAAGCTTATATTAAAGTATATCTGGCTTTTATGCCTGCAATGCTTTTTATAATAGAGATATCACACAACATATTAGCATTTACAATATGCACTACCCTCTACATTATGTTCATATACTCTAACCTTATAATATTCTATAATAAACTATATATACAATGAACAACAGCTAACTGTATGCAAATTCACCAGAATATACAATACCGTCGGTTCATGAGCTACAACACTATGAGCTTAAAATATAGCATAAAATGTCGAAATAAATGTTGAGTATGAGATGCACTGTAAACAAAGCAACTGAAAAGAACCCAACAGAATGCATACGAGTAATAAAGCATCTCAGTTAACGCGTATACCAAACAGGGTATCCCTCATAGAAGCATAATTTTATAAGCAAACATTTCTCCTTTTAGTCTATTTAGTATTTTGGGGCTCAAGATCTCATTTATCTGGACGTATACGCTCTTCTTTTAATCCAATTGAATATTATTTTCGCTTATAAATTACAATTCCTTTCTCTCCATTTATTTGCGGCGACGAAATGAACAAAACTATTACTCTATTTAATTATACCATTATTACCATTTCAAACATATATGTCTTCATCACTCAATTCATGGCATAGAATCAAAGTGTTTCCAAATTGAAGAGTATATCAACATAAATAATACATGAAAGAGTACAGTACATTACTCTAAATGAATTATTGTCGACTTCAATTTATGTTAAATGCGTTCAAATCTTCTAAACTCTCTTTATTGGACATAACTTTTTTGTATACTTTTACATAAGTTCAGGAATAAAGGCTTCGAAACAATTACTAAGATTTTTATAATGAAACAGAGTTTATATACAGAGAACAGAATAATTGGCAAAGAGTTATTTCTGTAATAATGAAAAAGAAGAGATTCATATTTGATTGCATTGCATTAGTTATGACAGTTAAGTCTATTATATTTAACGTAAATGTCGTTCCACTGCATTAATACAAGAGCTAACAAATGTACTCATGGGATATGTAGAGGATGTAAGTTAGCAGAGAATGTGAACTACATTGGCATAACTGCATCACATTATAGCAGACATACGTGCCTTATAGTGGTTCACGATTGCCCACCAATTCACCAATTTCTGACATTATATGTAAAGAGAATTGAGCATAACTATGAAGTTGAAGGCAAAGGCATTCTGACAAATTACATTTATCCAACTCATATCCATTGTGGCCTATGGGACAAAATGATAGATCAACTTATATTTAGACGTCAAATACAGATATGAAGACCTATATTACTGTCGTTGCCGTTGGGAATAAAGAAAATTGGAGAATAGGATCAGAGAGAGAGAGAGAGAGAGAGAGAGAGAGAGAGAGAGACGAGAGATAGATATAGATATAGAGACGCTAAGTGAGCATAGAAACTGAGAGAGAGAGAAATTTGAATACACTTTTATTGAATTTTATTTATTTTGAAGTGATTGGAATTTATTAATCAAATTAAAGATAGTATGCATTTGATCCTACATTGACCATATCACTTTTACAAAAATGCACAATGCTGCCATAATGGTAGCTGTATCATTATAACCATCAGACTATAACATATAAATAGCTCCAAAGCTTTTAATTTTCGGAAAATATAAATAAAAGTTAAATCGAATCAAATTTAAAGAATAAAGTATTTGTTATAATGAATGTCAGATTCGATACAAGAGATAATTGTTGTGATGAAAGAAGTGCCGTAGCCAGGATTTTAGGTGTGGGGGCCTAGCCATATTTATACTGTAAAGCCTTATGTTACCCAGAGAATCCCAAAGATCTACACTAAAATTGTCTAAAACCTCAGGGGGTCTAGGCCCCTGGCCCTTGGCCCCATGGCCATGGTTGAGGAAGATTGTTAAATATGTTTCTATAAATTTGGAGTTAGACTCGCTTTACATACAGTATGATATGATATATTAATATCTCTGTAATTCATTAATTGTTGATATTTTGTTCGACAATAAAAACTATTTGGAGACTTACTTGAGTTAAAAACTAATATAAAAACTATCAACAATAGAAATATTACAAAAATACTAAAAGTTAATAGTAATTTGCTTTTGAACTTCATAAAAATTGTAGAACTAAATGATAATAACATCAATTATATAGTCTATTATTATTATTTGTCGCCATATCAGGAGTGAAGCACTTGTTAAGCATGGTTTAAATGTAGAATGAGATGAGAAGATGGCAGTAATGGTAACGATAGTGTGATTGTCGAACTTTTGGAGATAGGTATAGAACCGGTTCAACAAGAAGTTGTGCAATTGTGGGCTGAGTTTAGGTGAGAAGTGCTTTAGAGCCAAACCTATCGCTCTATGAGTTTTGAATCGCCAAAAACAAGACGAAAAACGAAGTCAACCATAGAATTCATACTAAAAGCAAATGCTCTCTAAAGGCTCTCTCCATAAGATTCCTGACAAGTGAGAGCTCGTAATGCTTGCAGTGCTTCCAATGGCTGTGAATGAAGTTTGAATGAATGGTCGACAATATTTGTTGTTAGACTGTATGCAGTGTTCACTTAACATAAGAGACCAACGAAAATATTCTTTTATGTAGTCGTACAACGAGTTTGGAAATTACTATTTTTCATATAATTTGGTTTCAGAGAAGGAGAAGAAGAGGTTTATTGTTTTTGTTGTGCTTTAGTTGTTGAGCAAGTTTTCAACTAATCATATCTGGTATTCAATGAGAATATGATGACCTGACCATAGACTTAGACTTGCTTTCACTGCTTATTTGACAGGTGAATAACCGTTATATTGTCTTAATTGATGCTTAATTTCACAGAATATAATAGATATAACCATTTCTTTTCAAATACTTTGTATTTCAGTATTTAATACAATTCGTCACACAATTGATTGGTTTTTACGGTTTCTCTTCATTACATTGATCTCTATTTGAATGCTATTCAAGACATTCATAAATTAATGGTTTAGTAAATATTTGTGATCTTTTTTATGATGAAGTGATTGTTAAGTCAAGTGAATCCTCACGTATCGGATTATCTATAATGATAAACAATTTATGTTCGCAATGAATGGAAGTTCAAGAACTGCTACTTTCATGAAAAGTCCTTTAGTGACATGGGTATGAATGTTGTCTTTGATTCTTCATTTACTATAACTAGTGCTCACCAATCCATACCACTGCTTGCTATTACTTCCCATGGCTTTGTCTGTTATAAAACAAAACTTAATTTTGATGGGATGGCAACCAATCCCTGCTTTTTTGTGTATTACAGTGTTCAATACTATTCAATAGTATACTTTGTACTCCAGTATTACCTATCATAGAGTGTACGTGTGTAAAAACCATAACTTTGAATAATTATTGTCTTTTTCATGGGAACCATAGGTTTATGACAGTGTTTGAGTAGTTTGCCTGAAGGCATTTTCGCAGAGCTTTAGTTTTGCAGTAGTTTGTTGTGGAAAACCAAACACAACTTCACTTTCCTTTATAGTTCGCAAGTTTACTAATTTTTCAACGAAAGCAATTCATATCTTTATACTTATATTATTCCAAAGCTAAAGCCATTACTTATTATTTAAACAAAAGATTCTAATGTGTTTACGCTTAACAACAACTTTATTAGATTTATTATATATTTAAATAAAATAAACAAATATCACAATCGAGTAACTTATGTAACTTCTGCTCTTCTCAAATAAGTCGAGTAATTTATATCCGCTATAAAAACAAATTAATAGTAACATTTTCTACGAAAAACAGATACTCGTTTACTAATTCATTCAAAGTATATATTTTTAATATTTAACTTTTCTCAACATAATATTTAAGTTGAATCCAACCATTCGTAAGATTTATTGATTGCACTCTGGCTATGAGTGCATTGCATTCATTACAATTACATACAATCTAATTATTCTTCATTACTCAAGTATTTCAAGTTTTATTTTATAATAAGAATTTCATTCAAATTTAATAGTCTTTTGTCTTATTTGAAGTTAAAAAAGTTTCATTTATTATTAAGGGTTTTTATGATAACATTTATCTTAAAAAATTAAATATTTTTGTTAATATATTTCATTTATATGATAATGATTTTAATTAAACTTAAAATTGAATCAACAAAAAGAATTCCATCAAAAAATATAAATAATTAATTAATTTTAGTTTAGATAAAAAGTAATTTAAAGTTGAATGAGATTAAAATAATAGCTTTAAGTTGATCTTAGATTACATTTTAAATAAATAGAGCTTAAATTAGTTGTGATATTGAGAATATCCCATATTCCGGTCTCTATTTATTTATAAATGAAATGATCAAATAAGTTGAGCCCATTCGCTATGCTTTTCGGTTTAGCGCAAAACATTTGGTGGTATTTGAATCGTGAATTTGCATACAATTCTTTGCTGAGTTTCGTGACTAAGTTTGAGAATGACGTAAATGTATGCGAATTGCAAAGTCACTTATTTTATATAATACAAGATTAATTGCAAATTTTATTAAAAAAACATCAATTGTTTTGCAAAATAACTATATAAAAACGATAATAATTCATTCTGATTTTCAATACAATATTATTCTAATAAAAATAATTTATAATATATATACCAAATCAAATATAGGACAAAAAGTTCAATAATTAATTATTTCTTTTTATTTGTTATATTTCCATAAAATTAAAGCCAATATAATGGCACAGGTTTTGCCATTTTTATGATTGAGACCATAGAATTCTCATTCTAGAGATAAGTATTTGATAAATATAAATGAAATTTTCAAAAAAAGTTTAATCACAGCATAACTTAAATTAAAAGTTAAAAAGTTGTCAACATTCGTGAATATCTCTGCCCACATGTTTGATAAACTCTTTGAGTCAAGAATTCTATCACATAATTAAATTCCTAATGCAATTATTGAAAAGATATCCTCAATGGCAGTAATATGTTTAGAATAGACAGTGTTTAACTGCTCATATGAGCTGAATGAGTGCTCGTGACCTTTTTCTTAGTCCGTATACACGTATCAAATAATTTGGGATCGTTTGATCCATTTCGAGTACAAAAACCTTCTAAGAAAGTCGATTATCCTTGAAAAATGTTAAATAGCAGTTGCAAATCGATTGCTCAAATTATGCAAATCCTTATCAAAATGATCCAAATATAAGCATACATTTATTCATTTTTCTTAAAATATTACATTTAACTTTCGCGAACCATATTATTAGAATCTAAAAACTAACATCAGGTTCATTCTCTCTTTAACTTTAATAACTATTGTCTTCTGCAATAAAAATATAATCACTTTATTTCCCTTTTTCTGATTGAAAGACGAGATAATCAAATAGAGTGCAGCCATGATTTGAAAACCTAACAATTTTAAGCGTACAGTTCAATCATCTTCACTGAATTTATTCTGTTTCATAGAATTCATTGTTTTCCAACGCATGATTGCCTTTAATTTCCGCCATATTATCACTTAAACTGAATATTAATGAATTCACGTTTTGTTCACTTCACATAAATGTGAATAATTATAAAATAAAAAAATTTCCTAGAATTAGGTTCTATTCATTCATTAGGTTGTGATCAATATTTGATAATATTCTAATTCAATTGTGTCAAACAAATCGCATTTACCACTAATTTTATGTTTCATAAAAGAATTCCAAATATTACAGTGTATTTGATTTTATTACACTTTCATTTTGGATAAAAAAAACAAGAAAATGCTTATGTGTTTTGCCATTTGATGACTCCATTACATTCTCAGATCATTACGAACTTATCAGACAAAGTCATTCTCTAAGCTCTCATTTCACACAATCTTCAAGATTGCAAATAAATAATGAAGTGATTCAAATAAAATAAGCACAACAGGGCTCTAATTAATTATATTATGCTTACTATTACTCTATTTTAAAACAAACTTTATTACTTCTCAAGAGTAAAGTAAAAATTAATCCAATTAGAAATTAAAACTATGACAAAATCAAACAAACTCTCTGGTAGTAATTCAAAAAAAATTTCAATAAATTTTACAAAATAATCCCTAAACAGTCCCTCAAATAAATTAAATTGTTATTATTGAGGAATGAAGGTATCGGTTGTTATTTATATACACTATATTAAGTTAGATTACAAAAGGCAGACAACATTATCGATTATAAGAATTTTTCTTTTTTTTGAATCAAATCAGATCAGTTAAGTTCAATTATTCCATAATATATTTTCATAATATGCTCACAATGCAACTATTTTATCTGATTTCGGATATTTGATATAAAATACTTTTAATTATACAGATATTCACTTTAAATAATTATTAATCGAAAAATTTTATTCCAATGTAACTTTTAAATCGATGAAATTACGGTGTTAAAATATGTTTTTTTTACTTTTAAGACTAAAATACTCATTATGTGAAAAGGTTTTGGTCGAAAATTTCGGGAACTCATCCTCTATCTTTCCGGACACCGGTCTTAATAGTATTTTAGTCTTAAAAGTAAAAAAAACTTTTAACGCCGTA
>JAUJYU010000027.1:0-25431 GCA_033995675.1 Nothrus silvestris
CCGCGCGCATGTTATTTCTGAAGGGCTTTCATGATTTACTATCTCTTTTTTGATGATCAAAAAAGTTATGTTATGTTCTGCAATATGATTATTATGAAAACTAGAAGTCTCTCATCTTTTTAAATCTAATTAAGATTTACAACTCTTGAAATTTAATAGCAAAACATTTTCAGAAATTTGATTATAATTTAATGCCAGAAATAAGTTTACTTATAAGTAAACACCATTTTTAAGTGCTTTTTCTAAACTTTAAACAATCGATAGAATGCTTGCAATGATTGTCAATTCCTAAGACAACTATTTAGCCGATATGTTGTGCCAACTTCTGAAGGTTGTAATAAATTTATTTTAATTGCAATATTAAATCGTTAATAAAAAAGAGCATAAACTAGTTTTTTTTAATTTGCAACACATTATCTAATAAGCATTTGATATTATGGGAAAAATTCCATTCTATTAGAAGCACTTTTAATATCTTTATTAATGGCGATATTGATATATTGCACTTCTAAAGGACTTATTTTTTATTAATTAAAATTATATTTTTGAGCCTTTTATCTTTATCCTAATCAGAAATATCTAAAATTATAAAAAAAACTTTTGAATCACGTACTTCTTCGTCCATTTTTGGAAAAATGATTTATAGCCAAAAAAGCATTACGGAATCTCTCATTTAACTCATGAGGCAATAATTCCAAGATTGAGATAATTTAATTTGGTTTTAGGGCTTATAGTTTTATGATTCTATAGATTCTATAATTAGAAAATGCATTTCTGATAAAAATGAAAATGTGACTCAAATTATTATGAGATCTAATTGCTATTTAAATAATTCAAATAAAAACTAATCTAAACAGTATCTGAGAGTTGAATCTATGGTTCAATATTCAGTAGTAGGAAAGCGTTCTTAAAGATATTAAGCACTAAAATATCATCTTCTATTTATCAGCTCATTCATAAATTAAATATTTCAATTCACTAAATGCTAAAACTTAAATATTCTAACTTATCTCTGATAAAACTCAGACTATATTAAAATTCAAGTATCAAAAGTAGACATAAGGCAATGACACATATAATCATTCAATGAATTCACATCAAATAATCCAAATCTAAATAACTTCAATTCAATTTACAGTAACTATTTATAAATACCTTTATATACATATAGAATGTGATACTTCTGTTTACTGTTTATAAAAGCATAGCATTCATTCTCAATTTAGATTAAATGTTCTGAAACCTTAAAGCTTTTCAATCAATAACAATAAATACTATTCTTATGTCAAACTTTTTAAAAGTAATTTAAATGTTTCCAAATGTTTTGTATTCAATCATTTTTTATCCAAAGATGATTTCTAATGTTGTGAAATTAATTAGTTTAACAATTAGATGATAAACATAATAATATATTATAAGTTAATCTCAATTGATTAATGGCCAATGAACAGTTATTGCTTTTGGCCATTATATTGAATAATTATTTTTGTCAAATATATTTTCAGATATTGAATGAATTATTGATTGGGGAAGAGATCTATTGATGAAAAAATAAATTGAGTTTTAGAGCGCATTATTAAACTGAAATGTAAATAGTGTAACAAATACTATACGTTTGAGGCGTTCGGTCTGTTAATCAATTTTATTTGTTATCGAGAGTCTATTGTTGGGATTCATGTTCACCACTTTAGTTGTATTGAACAATTGATTCAAAAAACTATAGCACATAATATGGACAATATTCACAATGTAATAGATTATTCTGTGCTTTCGCTAATTTAAATGTTTCTACTTTTCTAATGCTATAACTGTTTACTGCCATTTCTGAATCTGAGAGACAATAGAATGGAAATAAAGAGAATAAGTTATCCAATACATAAAGTGAACAACAATATAACTTATTATTCATCCTTCAACCCGAATCGCAACTACAATGTTCGTTATAAAGTAATTTATTTGAGAAGTGGTTCAGCCCATCCTTTCTAAGTTTGTGCTTTGCATTTTATGCAATCATTTTAATCAAATAATCTTTGCGTAAAACTCTTGTATAGAAGACACTGTTTATAAAGGTTATTAATTGTAAGGCTTACACATGAAAATTACCAATTGTGGCGCACGAGTTCACTTTGACACAAGTCAGTGGCTCCTACTCTCACTTTAATAATAGAGATATAACTAAGACTATAATATAGAGTAAAAAAGTACAGCTATTATGAAAACTTTATTGAAGCGTATGATGAGGAGGAAGAAGGAGCTCATCTCTTTGAGAAGCCTTCTAATTATTCATAACCAAACAGAAAGACAATCTGCCCCTGGCATCATCACTATTATGGTTTGTAATATGGATGCGCTTCGCAGATGTAGCACTTTAGTTATTACTCATTTTGTTGACGGTGAGCTTTGGCTGGCAGTGAGCAATACTCACCAATAGTGAGCAAATCTTGCTTTATTAACTATCGTTAGAGGGGATACATGGAAAGGGAGGATTTCTAGACTTATATGTACTTTTATATCACGTATTGCACCATTTATATTGATATGCACTTGAATTAAGTACGAGCTGGTGTTACGCTTATATATATATATCAATACGCTTTATATTGTGCTCGTGCACTACTAGTCAGTTAAGCTACAACTATTTCAATGATAGCGTATGTGCTCCGAGAACGCCAACAGCAATAATAGTTGTTGTGCAGATAGATAGCAACTATAACAAACAATCTTCGCTATTTCAATCTTTGCAAGACTGAAACGGTCCCAAATTGCTTTTGATAACTATAGTATTGTGAGCCCATTTCTTTCCGATACGCCTCCAATCCGCCCAACACTAACATTGTTAGTCTTATATTAAAGTTAAGACCATGAGTACAGTTATTTAATATAATATGCCTTATCATAAGATTATACCCTATGAATATTTTGTAACTTCGCTTAAATAACCTTCTCTTACATTAAATGCCTTGCCTTCGATTGAGTAAACTTTGAAGTTTTTTGTAGTTTTCGTAAATATTACCTGAATTAGTCCGTATTCTATTAGCAATTCGTAATTTTGTGTATGAAATGCCAATATTGAAGAATGGTATGCATGAAAGCCAAGATGTTTTAGTATGCAGTTATACAGTCAAATACTATACGATTTTGATTGAAATGAAGCGATTACTTTTATGGCTCATCTTATATACTGTATAGACTTACAGACAATCGCAATCTTATATTATCTTATTTTTCTATCAGAACACAAATGAAGTATTATTAATAGTTTAGAGAATTTGAAATAAAATAATATCAAGAATTAAAATATTGCCAAAATTTTAGTTATCTTTACACATGACTGTATTTTTCTTAAACAATGTTTAAATTATTTGGCAAACTGTTTAAAACGAGATGTTTTGTAATAATAAACATCATGTTTCCTAAATTTATATTTATATTTTAATTATGCTTTTTAGGACACAAGTCATCAAAAGAATCATTTGATATGAGTTAAAGTCATTTCATTTATGTCTATCGATGCAAAAAATATATATAAATGTATGCAATTATGCAATTGTCGTAAAATTGTAATCTGAAAAGCATTTCACTCATTTCTGTTCTGACAAATTTTTGTACTGATTCCAAGTCTTGATAGAGTTAAATATCATATAATTTATGTTTGTTAAAAACATCAAGATTTTTATCATTAAAATATTCGACAAAAATTTCTAATTATTAAAAAAGATTTTCCAAGATTTTATTATTTTATAATATATCAAAATTTTGGAAATTTTCAATCTTATCATTAAATAGATATTTATTATGAAATGTAATTAAAGTTAATATTTCAAGATTTATACATTTCTGACAAAGTTTTATGATATTTTGATAACAGCATTGCTCACTATAGGAGATGAAAAGAAAAATATTTATATGAAAACAAATCTATTTCATTATTTTGATATCTAATGTAATAAATGTCGAGCATGTTATATAATAAATTTTTATATTAATAGAATCTCTAGTCAGAACAGGAGGTCTAATCTTTAGGGCGTAAAGGTTAACACGTTTTCCGCTGTGCAGTCAATCGCCAGTCACGCACGTATCACATCTCGTGTTATCATCTTCTCTAAACTCTAAATAAGTACAACTATTCTATTTGCCTGCAGTACGCGTCGCATCCATAATACCAAATAGAAAATAGAAAGGGAGATGAGATGAGATGAGATGAAGCGCATTTCCCGACTCAGTAAATACTGTACGAGAAATATTTAGTAGAGGTCACAAATGTTAACAGCGACAAGAGTGCAGAGGGTCTCAGTTGTTGGGGAAGTTGACAACTATGAAGAGCATTAGATTCATATATTACTTACTACTCTTTATAATATATAAGGGGAAAGATTATTATTGATGATGCATAAGTTGCTACCGCGCTATTATCGTAATAAAGTAATGTCAAATGGATTGCTGTAGTTGTGCTGCTTGGATACAATTATGGGCTTAATCACTGCAAAATATGCATGATATGTATGATATGCGATAATGTTTGCCTTTGTTTTTCAAACTATTTATAACATTCTACCAGTTCTTCATGAGTTGAATTGTTTTTTACAGCAATTTTTGTTTCATGAGTTGATTCTAAAATAGATTTAAATATCAGTCAATTAATTTTTCACTCATTTTATTTCATTCGGATTCACTTTTGTCTAAAGATTTAATGATAAAATTTCAATTATTGTATTCAAAATTTACCGGTATTTTCCATTTTAAACATTTTGACTCTGAAGTCAAAAGTCAAAAGTCAAAATGAATTTTCTTAGAAATATTGTCAATTAGAAAGTTTCTTTAGATATATGAAAGTTTCAGGAAATAGAAATATTTCTAAAAAATTTCCAACGCTAATCTGAATGTATAAAACCAGATGCTTTTTCTTAATTCTTCGTATAATCAATGATAAAATCAGGAATAATAATAAAATGTTTATATTTTGAAAGCTTATTATTTATATTAATAGTCGAGAAATAATTGATAAATTGATAAATGATAGCGAATTAATTATTTCTAAGAAGTATTATTATTATGAATAATAGTAGTGAAAGATTTGGAATGTATAGAGAAGTATAGTCCGTATGATATTAATGTGTAGTGTGTGCAGTGCTCGTGCAGGGCTGACATGGCTGACCATCAAATTACATTACATTAAGTCGTTGTCCTATATCCTGACACAAGTAGTCAGAAATGAAAAGAAAGTCATTTCCCTGAAATGAGACTTTGCTTATAGTTTTTGTGTTGGTGAAAATACTCTACAAAAGTGGAGTTTCTGGTCTCTCTCATTCTTCTCATATTGTCTGCTCTCTATTTCCAATAACTAATCAATAAGTATGTGTGCTTTTAGTCAAGTATTTCCTTTAACTCATGTCTATCTCTCTTATTCTCTTTTCTATCGCATGTCATTCTGTGCAAAATCCCCCCCAATGTGTGTGTTATGCGAGTGTATCCCCCAAAGTGTCACATATTCTTTTGAATGCACATCTCATCTCCAGTATCCAACTTTTGAGGCTTCAGATGCCTGCTTGACTTAAAGAGAGACATTAGTTTTATCAGAGCTAATGTATAAAAGAATATGGCATTGGCTGACACCGTAAAAAAGCAGAAAATTGTTTGACATTTTCGCAAAAAGCATTGTCCATCTCTAGCATAAAACATTTTATGAGATCTACCAATTCGTCAGTGAAAGTCAGTGACAATTTGAAAGCGGAGGCTCACATTCAATGAATGACAGCTCGAGAAGATGGGAGGTTTGACGCTTTCATGAGGATAGGCTTTTTGTCTCACAACTCATATAAGTCGACAGTTAGGCAATGAGAGCGCCAAAGAAAATGTGTTCAACTTTAGTGACAAGTAGTTTATCATTATATACAGAAAAGAAAAGTATTGCACACGAGAACAAGTGATGATGCACTCAATCTAATGCAATATAACTCAAGAAGAATAGAGAATATCAAGAAAGATAATAGTCCCGATATATTCACTATTGTTAACCCTATTGTCATTATCTTTAGGATTTTACCCCTCTCTTAAAAAGTTGACTTATAAAGTGTCAAAGACTTGTGAACTTTCAGAATAATTATTACGGTAACCATTGCTTCAAGTGAATGATCGTTATTCACAACTGAGTCGTATAAATGTTAAACTATTTTTGTTGCTTAAAAGTAACAAAAAATTTGAATAGAAAAACTTGAAAATAATGTATTATTTTTTTAGACTCAATGTAAAGCGTGATGTTATTTAGTTAGTTATTTCAAAGTAAGGATAACGTGGGAAAAGCTAATATAGTGGAACCATAAATGGATGGAAAATGAACTATTTTCATATCATTTATTCTCTATCACTATAAACAGTAGCCAAACTCTTAATCTTTTGAATGATATATAACAATAACGATTTTATTTCAGTTTTTTATTTCCTCGTATTATTGTTAGCTCTTTTAGAGCTCCGCTTATGACATAAAAAGTGAAGTCAAATATAAGAGACATAAAGATATTATTGCTGTGCAAACATTTTATTTTTGTGCATCTGGTTTTTGTCAATTGAAGGTGTAGTAATGAGGGGTAATTTGAGCTCTTGAGCTAACTTTGCTCTTCGCCTCAATGTCATCATCTAATGGTTTCTTGAAAGGCCCAACTAAGCCATGACAATTGCGATAAGTTAGGGCTGAGTTAGGGCACACCATCACACACACCAAATGACAATCTATGAACAAAGAATATATAGAATACCAGTAAGCTTATAATCTTGCCCTCACTTCACTTCATTCCACTCTTAATAGACATTTTTTGCCTCCAAACCTGTCCAGATGTCACCTTATAATCTTATTTATTGTTTCAAATCATTTGTGTTATTACTGGCTTTTCGATTATCATTACATTTAATTAATTCTAACTAAATGTTGAGTGTTTTCAACCAATTTAGAGTATATTCACTCAATTACCTAACGCACAATTTCTGTTCTTTCCAAATAATGGTTATTTTGATTCTTTGATGAAACACTCGTTTCAATGTTAGTATTTTTTTGGTTCAAAGATCTATTAGAAAAGTATCTGAAGATACTTTTCTAAGAGCGGTTACTAAATCTTCAAATAAATTTGAAGGCAAACTAAATTAATAACAATGATATATGAATTGGATATATGCACAAGAAATATGTTTCCACCACAGAAATAGATGAGTGGACGACAGTTAAATGTGCTGAGCATTGTGGTGAACAGTTGGAGTGTAGCCAAAAGGTACCATAGATTACATATACGCCAATGCAGTGACTAATGCCTGACAGTGAGAAATGTAACGATGTCTCGGCTATAGCCAAATGAATTACGTTATAGAATATTATTTCAAGCTTAGAATAGTAGAGCTTTACTTTCAGTTTGAGTATGCGAGTCGTCCACTCTCGCTCTCACACACACACTCTCTCTCAGTCAGTCACACACACACTCTCAGTCAGTCACACACACACACACAGAGAGAGAGAGAGAAAGAGAGAGAGAGAGAGAGAGAGGGAGGGAGAGAAAGAGAGAGAGAGAGACACTCTCACAACTCTAATGTCCCATAACGCATGACCCCCGAGTTTAGCCTTTTCTATTGTTTGCAAAGCAAAAGCGTGAACATTGAAGAGAATATTGCAAGTATTAATATCGATCCATTGGTGGGTCATTTTTGTTTAGTGACGTGTGTGTGCATTGTATGGCATTGTGTGGCATTGTGTGAGTGAGAGCTCCTACGCAATGGGCAACACATAATACATAAATTTTATGTTAGAAAAAATTTTTGTCAAAAAAGTGAAAAACCATAAATAATGATTGGGGGAGGTTTAGGGTCGATGCAGTTCCATCTCAAGTAGGGCTAATGGCCAGATGCATCACTTGCACCACCACTTTAAACCATTATAAACACAATAGGCTTTCAAAAATACATTTTAAACTTTTTTGTGAAAATAAAAGGCTAACTTATAATAGCGCTACTCAACTACTCGAGTACTCTTTGAAAGATGAGTAAAAGAAAAATCAAATTTTTTTAGATGCAATTTTTCTCAGTTAAATTTAAGTAATGATTATACAACAGTAGATCTTTTATGGTACTTCTTCTCCTTCTGCCACTTATTTTGTTCTTCATCTCTTAACTCATGAAAAGTTACTCATCTCTTGAAAAGTTTTGATTTTTCAATTAAAATAACGAGCTCTGAATGAGCTTAAGATGAGCTTTCAATTTGGCAAAAGATAAATAATTTTTTAAGGCATTAGAAGTTTGCTATATCGCTATGATTAACATTTATGATACGCTGTTTTCATCAATTAAAAAAGGATATATGGGACCAGAGCGTGAAGAGATTAAATTATGCATATCTACCATACAGTAGTCGCTATGCTATACATAAATGTGAGTGATGGAGTATATGCATAGCTCGATTTTCATCTGTGATGAGCGTATGCTCTTGTTGTGCACTTTTTCGTGCATTTAATTACCGAGTTATTGATAAAGGCTAGAAGCGGAAGAAAAATTTCCTTTATGTAAAACTGTAGAGACTAACACTTGCACAAATTTAACTTTATTTTGGGACTTTATTTTAGTTTATATTTGCTGATTCAGGCTTACTAGTAATAGTAAGTATGTTAATTTGCATCATTTCTATTTTCCTTTTTGCATTCCGAAGCAAATTCATTTTTAGTGCAATACTCAATGCAGTGGCAAAGGCAGGATTACTGCCATTCACATTGGATGCACAAACTCATTAAGTGTTTAATGAAGCGAATGCATAATCACATACAAAATGCAAAATAGTCAGGGCTTCTATTTTATTTTAAACTACAAACATTAAATATTTTATGCTAGTTTTCAGCTCTATATGAAACTTGTTTTTAGTTTCCTCCCAAATATTATAAAAGTTTATATCATATAAGTATTGCGCAGCGCATCTTTTAAATACCGCCTTAAAGTCTAGATATTAAGTTATGATTATGGTTAATACAACATTTTTATTGACTCATTGAGGCAGCGCAGTCTTCACTTTCATCTGAATGGTGGCTTCAAATGATTATTTTACAGAATCACTCAAACTCCATAAAGTGCATGTCATTCACCACTTTTCATATTACTTTTATATTCTCTCTCTCTCTCTCTCTCTGCTCTCTCTCTGCTCTCTCTCTGCTCTCTCTCCGCTCTCTCTCCGCTCTCTCTCTATTTAATGATTGTTTACAATGTTTTGTCAGAAAGTATTATTTCAGGATTTAATATAATCTGAAGAGAATATTTTGTGGACCAAATTTCAATTATTTGAGCTTTTAATATATGCCTTTCCGTTGTATTCAATTTATTTGCAAATCTTTTCCTAAATTTATTGATTTTTATGACTATAAATTGTTTGTTTCAAAAATTCTATATATATTTCAAAGTAATCCTTTATTCCAAATATACACAAAATACACAAAAATATTGATTTAAATTCTCTGAATGCATAACCATTATTCATGAGATTTTGAAAATATCTTTAGCTTAAGTTTTATACCGTATAATCGCAGATAAATTTCATAAAACTAAATATTTGATTGTATTTATTTAGACTTATGTTAATTATTTTGCTATAAAGTATTCTTAAAGTTACGATTAATTACAATATTAATCAAGTGAAGTGACATAAATCAAAACTAGAGCCATATATTTCTCAACAATAAATATTGCATGTTCTTTACAACTATAATTACATGACTTGTTTTAATTAGATTTGTTTCTCAACACAAATACTAGTCATGTAATAACTATTAAATGATGCAAATTTAGAATTACATATATGGTTAGCGATTGTTGGAATGGTTAAACTCAATAATGGTTCATGTTTTTGATTAAATTTGATAAATGAAATTTCTCAGAACAACATTTATTAATCTTCCATAAAAGGGAAAACTTTTCTAAAAGGGTCAGAATATGACAATAGTATTTGTTACTCCAGAAGAGGGTTACATATGAGCCCAATAGTAGTGGCATTTAGTGGCAAATGGATATTGAGAAAAGCTTTCAAGTACTAATATTATATGGATGAATACTAGCATTAGTAAAGTATAAAGAAAGTTTGCATCCATAACCTAATACACTAACTTATATCCATAGTGCATATCAAGGGCTGACCTCACTCACCATTGAAATAGCAGTTCGCTTTCCAGATTACATACTGGATATAAGTTATATACAGCGAGTTTACTTCAATCTGGCTGATGGATTGGTGTACGGGGAAAACGTAGCTCCAAATCCGAGCTAATAGCTCCTTGTAGTGATCCCGTCCATCATTCTATCACAAATCCAATACGTTGGATGCAATGCAACTCTATTTGTAATGCAATACACATAACACAATTTATTACTCAATCTCCAAAATGCAATATTCCTTATTCTGTATGCTTCCGACTCAATATAAAATATTAAGCCGCGATATTTACAATAACTCAAACTATTCGTTTCTACGTTACTATTTCTAAGAACCACATTTCTTAATTACAAAATTTTATAATGAGAGACTAGCTTTCAGTTTGACTTTAAAAATAGTTATCATTCTTCAGTCGTTTAGAAAATGAAGTCAAGTAATCGCTTCTAATTTTCAACTAACTCTCTGCTCGTTTGCTTCTGTCTGATTGGGATAATAATAGCGCCGATACTTATTTATTTGTGTCTTTGCTGTCTTTCAGGTTCACGTTCAAGAGCAGTGATCAATGATAATGAAGTGGAAGAAAGGATTGCTCCCATTGATGAACACATATGTGGCAATTGTAGGGCAGAGTTTGTAGGACTCGCAGAGTTTTTATTGCATAAAAAAGATTGCATAAAAACGCCAATCACTACGTCATTGACTGAAAATGCAGACGAGATTATCAAAAGTATTCAACCTCTACCTCAACAACTCGTGACTCGAGATGAAGAAGAAGAATTAGTAGAGGCTATCGATGACGATAAGGAAGTTGAAGACGATTCTGATGATGAAGAAGAACAAGTTAAATATCCACAAATGTTTGACAGCATTACAGGAGATAAGAACCAAAACAGACTCACTTCACAGACTGTAAACGAATCAGATAATGATTCCGCAGAGAATAAGTTGAAACAAATGGCAACAAATAGCAGTGGTTGGCCATTCATTGGACCATCACTTGCATTATCGGATACTAATGTAGTGATAGAATCACTGCAGAACACAACAGTTGCTGTTGCACAACATCCTCCCCCATCGCCAGAACTGATACCTCCACCGCCACAAACGGCACTTCAATCAACACTTTTCAATTTACAACAGCAACAAATGATGCTCTTGCATGTCATCCATCAATTACAAACTCAGATCGCAGGCAATGGAGGCAATCCTCAATTTCCTGTTAATGTTCTGAATCCACTACTCGTACAGCCATTACAAGCGAATACTCCACCTGATGTCTCTCCATCTGATACTGATAAGTGTGAGACACCGGTCAGCGTTTCAGTCACTCCAACCACTCCATCATTCATAAACACTTCCACTTCCAAAACAACCACACCTGCACTCGAAACGCCTCCCACGACCACAACTATCAAATCGCCGACTTTGAACTCAATTCCAACGACCGGAAAATCGGCGAATACTTCGGAAACATCGATTCAGCCATTGAGAGACACATCTCTATCGTTAAGCGAGTCTTCAGCTCCGATTTCGCCCAATGAACCAAATACTCTAGAATTACTTCAAAGACATACAGAACAGGCTCTGCAGAACACAATGTCCGGCGGATCGTTTCTCTTGAATGGCATCGCAGGAATGGGAACCAATGACTTCTTAAGTTTTAGGAAAACCAAAGACGGAAAAGAAGACCCAATGTATAGACATAGATGTAAGTTTTGTGGTAAAGTATTTGGCAGCGACTCTGCGCTACAGATTCACATCAGATCCCATACCGGCGAACGTCCCTTTAAATGCAATATTTGTGGAAATCGATTTACAACGAAAGGCAACCTCAAAGTTCATTTCCAACGCCATAAAGCGAAATACCCTCACATTAAGATGAATCCACATCCTGTTCCCGAACATCTCGATAAGTTTCATCCGCCAATAGAACCTCCAACTGGTTCCGAATCGCCCACAAATTTAACCCCAATGTCAACGCCTCCCATTTCAATGGCAGGAATTGCACCCAATTTTTCGCAATCTATTACATCATTAACACAAACATTGCTGGACTCGACTGCAACGCCACAAACCAAAGATTCAAAGGGGATTTTCAGCTCAAATTTTGCTAAAAATATGCTCGACTTCGGCAATCCATCAGGTCATCGATCTTTTGATCAGCCCTTGTCGTTGTCGATGCAAAACAATCCAATGAATGACGTCTCAAACCACTCCTCATTAAGCGATGATTCAGACCTGGATTGCGATGAAAACGACAATTTGGACGACAAAGATCCTGATGACGACAGTGATGACGAGCGAGCCATCAATTTGGAAAAGCGCCCAAGAATTGAAGATTTGCAAAACACTGATTCTCCTCTTAATTTACAACAAATTCGTAGAGAAGAAGCTGCAGATGATGTCAATGATGTCAATGATGACGACGACATGAGTGTTGACGACTTCGATAAAGAGTGTTTGGATGAGGAAAACAAAAAAGATATTCCAAATAAAGATAAAGACCACATGGATTCAGACGATGACATCTCTGATGAGTCATCTGATGGCATGAATATGAATGCAGGTATGGAATTCCCGTATATGCATCACTTTCCGCCATACTTTCATGCGGGAGGTTTTCCAGGAGTGCCGACATCTCTTGGTTTTGTACCATTTGGTTTACCACCAGCTTTGCCGCCGATTCCACCATCAGGTCATCCAACAACAGAAGCGGGTGAGGGCCCGAACAGAGACCCAGTTTTTTATCAAGACTTACTCCCAAAGCCTGGCAGTACTGATAACACTTGGGAGACATTAATGGAAGTGCAAAAAGCTTCTGAAACTGTAAAACTGCAACAATTAGTTGACAACATTGAGCACAAGTTAACGGATCCAAATCAGTGCATAATATGTCATCGAGTTCTTAGCTGTAAAAGTGCTCTTCAAATGCATTACCGCACACATACTGGCGAACGACCCTTTAAATGCAAAATTTGTGGCCGAGCCTTCACTACAAAAGGCAATCTCAAGACACATATGGGAGTTCATAGGGTGAAGCCTCCACTTCGTATACTCCATCAATGCCCAGTATGTCATAAACAATTCACTAATGCTTTGGTAATTGTCATTTACATATTTTTACATTCATTATTATTTTTTTATAGTTTAAACTTTATGCAAACCCTTCAAAAAGTGTAGCTTTTATTTTAAAGTTCATTGCATTCAAAAGAGCTCAAACACAAAATATAACATTTAATTATCACAAATTTAAATATTTTTAAAAGTTGCAACAGTTCTGTTATTTTCATTATTTTTGATTAGATTTAGAGCTGAAAAGAAAAATAGTTTTGCTTTATTTCTCATTAATTCAGTTCCGTTACATTATTTACAATTTGGAAAAAGAGATAAAAGATAATAACTTCTCTTTTTTCAATAAATGTCTATTAATTATAAATTTCAATGTAAGAGATAATTATGAAAATCATTTTCTATTCTATGAAAACAAAGTTAATGATACTGTTTAGTGAGTTAAATATCTAACTAATTGCAAAACAGGTGCTTCAGCAGCACATCCGTATGCATACGGGAGAACCAACTGATATCCCGCCGGAGCACATATTGGCCAATGAGATCAAAACGTCGACTTTGTTGCCGCCAAACTTTCACAGGGCTCTAATGCCACCACATTTTGCTGGTCCACTACCACCTCCCGCAGGATTATTTCCTCCGTCATTCTTGAGTGATGTGACCTCTTCTTCACTAAACATTCCGACTTCATCGCCAATCACAACATTTGCCGCACCAAAAATGCCATCAGTTTTAGCGATAGAACCAAAACCAGAGAAGACCTCAAGTGATGAAACGACTGAATGCAAAAGAGAAATAATGTCGCCATCGCTTAGCAATAGGTCTCGAAGTCCATCGACACCAAATTCACTGAAGAGCGAGAAAGCTATTTGTAACCCAAATAGTCTAACAAAATGTTCACCTCCACTCGCTCTCACTCCACTACCACTTGCATTGCCAGCTCCCCCATCATCTTCAGCCCCACCCCTGCCCTCAACTTCAACTCCAAATCCAGTGACGACATCATTAATGACAACAACGCAAACAAGTGATGAATTGAATTCAAATTTTTCTACTTCTTTGGCTGCTTTGGAAAATCACGTGAAAACTATAAATTCGTCAATACCTCAACCTTTGCCTTTTGGGCCGTTCGGTCTCGGACTTCACCATTTGAGTCAATTTCAAAGAATGGAATCCGAACGCCCAGAATCTGAACATAATATTCGTTTGCCTCAAATCAATAATGCAACGGATCTATCAATTCATGGTAAAGCTCAAGAAAAGTCGTCATCAAATATTAGGTCCTTTTCTCCGTCTTCACTGACAAGTAAAGGCTCTTCTGAAATATCAGCTGACGATAGATCGACACCAAGTTCTTTAGGAAAAACAGATAGGTCTTCGCCGATAACAACCACCGGAGGAGCACTAGATTTGACTCCAAAAGCAAATAACTGTATTCAACCCTCTGCTTCACAAGACATGTCGCAAGACCTGTCACTTATACCCCTTCCGAAAACTCCTAATATGGACAACAGATTCTTCCCCCCGCCGTTCGCAGGTCTGCCATTTCCAGCCGGAAGACCAAACACGACTTGTAGAATATGTTTAAAGACATTTGCGTGTTATTCAGCTCTTGAAATTCATTATCGAAGTCACACAAAAGAGCGACCATTTAAGTGCGATGTTTGTGATCGAGGCTTTTCTACCAAAGGAAATATGAAGCAACACATGCTTACACATAAAATAAGAGACTTGCCCGCAGACCTTTACACTACAACAGTTACTACAACTATTTGTGCAAATACATCTCCAACCATAACATCTAATTTAAGTAACACAAACCCTACGACGACCAACACAAGTGCTAATATTGCAAATATATCCACGAGTTCTAATAATAGTAGTGGTATCTCAAACCCCCCGACACCTAATGGTAATTCTAATTCTAATGAAAAAGACTGTTCGCCAATAGACCAGAGTTTAGCTTCAAAATTACCAGTTCGGCCACCGGGAACTCCAAAGCATGTATGCCACGTCTGTCATAAGCCATTCTCTAGTGGTTCAGCACTTCAGGTAAATAGTTCTTAATATAATTATCTCAATGATGGAAAGCGCTCCACTGTTGGAGAGCCGAGGGTTCCATTTTTGCGCGAGAGTCAACCCATTTGTGCGAACTCTGAGCTTAATGTATACATTTTTTTGTATAATACCGTCTTTTTATTTTCAACATTATTACTAAAATCACTTAAATTTAATATATTTTAAGGATTTGTAATTACAGTAGAGTCAAAGTTTGAGATGAATTTTGAAGTTTATTTAGTATTTTAAGTATTAAATTAATAGATAAATTTGTTTTTAAATGTAATTTATGCTAAATATTAAACTTAAAATGATTTAATTAATATAATAAAAATTTCTTTATAATAACTTAAAACTGTAAACGAGGGAATTAGGAAGAATTTGTTTTTGTATTTAGAATATTTCAAATTATATCGATTGGAAATTTAATAAATAATCAATTTTTCTATTTCTGTTAGTTTAGTTAGAAGTTAATAAAAAAGTAGGCAAAGTTATATTGATTATAAGAATGCAATAATTGATGCTCGCATTTTCACATTTTTTCCGAGCGTAAAAATTTCCCCTAATTTTCTTTTCAAGTTATATATATTTATGAAAATTGAGACAATTTTATTATATGAAATTACAGATACATATGAGGACACATACGGGTGACAAACCCTTCAAATGTTCGATTTGTGGCAGAGCTTTCACAACAAAGGGTAACTTAAAGGTAAGTCACTTGAAAGTGATTGGGTAACAATTCTCAATAGAGTAATAATCAAATCATTTAATAATAATTTTAAGGTTCATATGGGAACTCATATGTGGAGCAATGGTTCATCTAGAAGAGGTCGCAGAATGTCTATTGATTTGCCTAATTTACACATTTCTCCACCGAAACAAGATTATGGTTCAAGACAGGGACCAGATATGTTCTTTCCTTTCATTCCTCCAAATTATATGAATGGTTAGTATTTTTAAAATATTTCAATTAAATTTAGGGTCAAATTATAGGTTAATAAGTAAATAACAAACTAATTGATATATAATTAATATATGATCAATGAATAGGTGGTTTAAATGGTGTGGATTATGGAATGGGTGCGAATCCATTGAATCTAATGAGTGGAAGTCCGGGGTCTTCGGCCGCTGCCGCACATTTTGCTCATATGATGAAAATGGCAAACAATCATCAAATAAGTGGTCGAACTGTAAGCAATGACGACGACGATCGCGATCGCGGCTCAACCAAATCAGACAGTGATTCGCGATCACTATCGCCACAAAGTATGAAAGGAGTAAATGTTGAGGCCGACGACAACAGTTCTGATAGAAGCACATCCCCAATGAGCTGGTCGTGGAAGATGGCCTGTAGCATTTGCAACAGAATATGTTCCTCATCTACAGAACTTGAAAGTCATATTCAATCGCATTTTACGCCAAAAGGAGAAACCAATGGCCACAACAATAACAATTCGACCAAAGAATCGAGGCCTCCGTCAAACAATGTTACCTCTGAATCAATGATGGCTTCGTGTTAACACTTTTATAAGCTAAACAATAGCACGTTTTCCAATTAATCGATCTTTTCAGTAGATATTGCGATCTCTCAAGCATTTAGAAAACTGATCCAAACTGTTCCTCATATGGAGTGTTGAAAACTAGTCAGAGTACAAATGTAACCATAAACTAAACAAATAAGTGCAACTCTTTTATCCTTTAAAATCTTGTAAGTCATAATAACTGATAAATTATCTTTCTTTTTGTCGCCGATTGTAAGAAAAAAAGTGTCAGTAGTTTTGTTACTGAAAAAGGTTTCAGTAGTGAAATAAGTAGAGTATATTTCACTTTGAAAAAATAGCTTGAAATTCCATATCAAGAATGTATGTATTCGTATATTTTTGGTATACGAATGAAAGTATTGAAGTATTGACGTGCATAGTATTCTTAATGTAATTTATTTTCTCCCGTGCCTATGACTGCCTATGAATGCCTGACTCTTGTTCTGCATGAGCCTAAGGCTTCTTTAATACTGATATGTTGGCAAATGTTGGCAAATGTAGGAATGCTTTACTGTTTCAAATATAATAATTTTATTTGTACTCAGTTCGGGCCACTACTACCCCAAAAACTTAGTGAACGATATGTAGAATCGTTATGTTAGTTCTGGTTATGTATAAAATAAGCCCTGGAATAGTACTCCAAAAACTAGCAGTATATGTGGCATACATGGCATACAAGCACTTACATGGCATACAAATACAACAGTTAAAGCCACTAATTTAATAAATTCAATAAAGACCAAAATGGGGACAATGCAGACAATGCAACGAGAAATGCATGCACACATTGAGAGTAGCCTAATGTTAGCTTAATTCTATGGAAATTGCACCCAAACTCAAACAAGTCTCACTCATAAAGGATAAATTGTACAAGTCTCACTCATAAAGGATAAATTGTACACAATTGTAAACTACTCTAGTATTAAGTGAATATTGCAGTTCTTTTTTCTTACATATCATCTTTTATTTAGTAATTACTTATTTGAGACATAATTAATGATTATCTCTTAATATCGTGTTATGTTTAACAAATATTAAATTAATTGATTCTAATTATGAACCATTTTTGAGGATAACTATGTTATGTTCCTTTATGTTATGTCAGCAAAACATTTTTGCACAAATCAATGAAACAGAAAGCATACGTTTAATAAGTAGTGTAAATCTTGTACAGAATTATCAAAAGAAAGTTATGTTATTGGAATCATATGTCATAAATACCACAAGCTATTTGTCAAAAAGTTATTTAAATAATGTTTCCCATAATGAGGTCTTTTTCGTTTTTAGGTTTTGTCTGTGATTATACTTTTTGGGAATTTTTTGCTGATATAAAATTGCAATTTAATTGTACAAAAATAGCAAATATACAGCTTATACACCACTGTATTGCCACCCAAGCTCTACAATACTTAATATTTTCGGCTGTTTCAAAATATCTTCAACAATCAATTTATTGTCATCTAATTGGTTGTCATTTAATTCATTTTTCTAAATGACAGAATGATCTCTAACAATGAAACCGTTGCTGCAAATTAGTGACGACTCGCATAAACTTAAACTGTTATGCATTGATTCTAATGACTTAAGTCATATCAAATTTCTATTTAGAAATAATTGTCAAAAAAGATTTTATTAATTTCGATTACTGAGTCTTAGAAAAATTTTAATTTTAGCAATTCATAGACATTATTGATTGAATTTTTAAATTAAATTAATCACACATTATCTCTTTTAAAATTAGATTTTAATTGAAAATTTTAAACTTAATCTTATTATTAATAAAATCTTTTTTGAAAACTTTATTATGGCTTTAAATATTGCTGAAAATGGTATTAAGAGAGTAAAAAATTAAATGAATTGTAATTATAAAGAATGTCAATATATGGTAACATTTTTCACTTGCGTACTATTTTGGTTGTTAGCTTTGGATAAAATCTATATTTTAATCAAATAATGGTATATTTCCTGCACATTTCGGTGCTTGTATTATATTATATATAGATTGCAGGGAAGACTTGAACACCAATTTTTTTATATTAATATTCTATTCATAAGCTGCCAATTCTATTATTTGATTCCAAATTTCATCCACACCTGATTTTAATTTATTAATTTTGGTGTTTGTGATAATTATATGTTTGGGGTGTGAATGAAATTTTTGGGGCTCATTAATTAATTTTCGGTTAATTTATTAGTTCCAAACACTCGCAATTTATTGATTAATAATCAGAAAAGATAGCTTTAAAGTCATTATATTGTGTAAATAGACGTGTGAGCGTTGAGAGTACAGTAAATCATAAGGTGATATAATAACTGCTGCTGTGATACTACAACATACTGTTTCTCAAATCTCTTCACGAAAAACAATTTGAAATTCATTTCGCACATCAGAAGATAACTTCAGTAATTTTGTTTGAAACTCTTTCAAACTTTTGGCACACATTCATTCCAAAATTTTGTTGAATTTAAATATAAAGTGAACAAATGTTACCATATAATTGATAACTTCAACTTTTTCTCACTAAATATTTTAATCAATTTTAAGCTGATATGACTTTCTCTTCCATTGTAAAAATTGTATAACTGTTTTAGTGGAAGTAAAATAAAAAACAATTTTATTCAAAACTCTATTGTAGATATAATTGAACACAAAAAATCGATAATTAAATTTAGACAAAAATCTCATCACAATTTTATAATCAAATTCAATTTTAAGTTACACTCAAGTGATATTCAGATTTCCAGCATTGGCACAAATGAGCATAAATTTAATTTCTATTTGAAATGCTGTTAAATATTTAAAATGAAAAAACTTTAAAAAAATAAAATACATGAAATTTTTGTTCTCCACTCTGATATCAAAGAACTAAACATAGAGTTGTAAAAAAGGAGATAATAGTATTTTTATATGTTTACACATTTGTTTAATTTTTGATAATCTGAGTGGATATTTATTATTAATTAATTGATTAATGTGATTGATCATTAATGTGCTAACGCTCTCAAGACTTTAGTACTAATGTGTGTCTTTGGAACTATTGCTATCTCGAAACAAAACTATTTATGAATCTCACAACAAATCTTAAGTTTACTTCTTGTGATTTTTTTGGATAATAAATACTACTTGTAGTGGTCTTTAAATACCAACTCCTGTATGTATTAATAGAATAAGTTGTGTTATAAGAAAAAATCAATACTCAAAAGTCAAGTTTTAATATCATAACTTGCAATTCTGTTTACATTATGTTCTCAATAAAAAAATCAAATTTGAAACATTTTGCATTCATTTATTTAATTTCCGCATAAATCAATCAAATAATACCATTTAATCACAAACTCATCATTTATACAGATAAACAGACATCACTTTATTATCATAATTGATAAGCTTTAAATTTTAATCATGTTTCACTTTACGTTTTATATATTCCTTATATTAAGAGTTATCGAAGGTTATCAAAGGCAACAAATTATAATTTTATAATCTTATGGCTCGGGTTAAGCATTGCTAAAGTAATTTATTGATTCAAATTTATTTATACACAAAATGAGACAAAATATCAAACTTAGCTGTAAAATAGATTGCTTTCACTCTAATAATGTAGTATTGATCTAAAAATTATCTCATTTAATAAGTTTCGTAAGTTTCAAATGCAAAACATATTTAAGAATTCCTAAACCTAAATAAGAGCAATCAAATGCTTCATCTGATAATATAAGCCCTTATGACGGCAGTTAAGTTAAAATTCATTCTTACATATGTTAAAAAACAATATAAATAATTTTGACCTACTTTTAATCGTTTAGCTTTTTCTTTTATTTAATGAGTTTTCAAAATCAAATGCTTAAATATTTTTTAAATTAAAGGTTAATTAATTTTGTACTTAAAAGTTTATCAAAAGCTATGTTTGTTAGAAAAATTAGACTCTAAGGCAATTGAAAAGTGAAACAGTCGTTAAAATGCAGAAAAAATGAAACATTTGTATAAATTAATTCAAACTTAGATTTAAAAGTGGAATCTTATTACACAATTAATGATTAAATACCAATTGCAAAATAGACAGAAAACATTTTAAAGCGATGAATAAAATAAAAACAGATGAAAAATGATATAAAAGATGAAAAGATTACATATTTTGAAAATAGAACTCAACAATGAATGTAATGAACGGGAGTAATAAGACTATTAAAGTAATATTGTATGGAAGATGAAAAAGTTGTATAATATGGAAGTGTGCATAATGTGATTGATTATTATTGCCATTTGAAAAGGGAGTTGAGGGCAAAATAGGTCACTGAATGTGTTCATAATTCTATATCAGATTAATGCACAATTTATGTAATCAGTCAGAGTGACACGTGTACACATGATTTGCACATCCGGACACAGCATTTATGAAATTGCTCTCTCTTCGCATCAATCGGCGATAGTTATTCCTGCTTTTGGTTCAATGCTCTCTTCATTTAGATATTCACTCTCTCCCACTCTCTCCGTCTCTCTCTCACTCTCTCTCTCTTTCTCTCTTTATTACTAACAATGTTTGACACTATGAACGAAATGCTGCGAACATATAATAGTAATAAACAATCCATAAGCGCGTACTGCACACTAATAATGCTCACATACGCATAATTTACAGATAAGAGCCTAACATGAACTCATAGTTTTCACACTAAAGCTTTTTCTGAAGCCCAACACATGAATTAGTTTTAATTCATTTTCTAAGAAGTCATTCCGATGTGAGACTGTATACGTAGTTAAGCTTTACTCAATACCATTTATGCCTCAATATTGGTCTGAAAATTGACTTCCTTTTAGACCTCAACAGACCGGAAACAAGCCATAGGTCTGAACATTTCATTTTATTCCTCAGTTATATATTAATCTATCGAATGAACAGGAAAATTACAACTAAAATGCGTTTCATGTTCGTTATCATTTCATCTTTACTAAGGAAACAATCAATCATTATTATTATTATTATTAGTATATTCTATATTCTATACTCTATATTCTTAGATATTTTGCATCCAAATCAGATGCACTCTATTTTATACTTCATAATAAAATTATTGAAAAGCATATATCACTCTCACATTTATATATTAAAATAGATGAGTTTGAGAAACAGATGTTTTCACTATTCTCTTCACGAGACGTCTTTTGATTTTAATTTTGATAAATGATATCTTTTTTTCATAGTTGACTTCAATGATTAACAAGTCTGCGATTCGTTTTGCATTCAATTCTAATTATTCCTCATTTTCATGTATAATACAGTATATAATAATTCTTAAGAATCATATAAGTTATAAATAGAGCTGAAGGTTGAGCGATACCGGTCACAGACCCAATTTCACCGAATATGACCGCCGAATTTTAAAAAAGGGTTTCGGTCACAATTCACCGAATTTAAGCGAATTTTTGTGTTTTAGCATAAAATATTTTGCATTAAATTCTTTTCAGACCAGTATTTAAAAGCAAATTAATGTGATTAAAATGTTTTAACCGTAAAAATGTAGTGAAAAGGAGAGCTAGAGATGAGTGAGTGGGATCACAGACTGAATGTGACAGAATATGACAGCCCAACTTAAAAATGGTTTCGGTTATATGTAAAAGTTGACCGAATTTGACCAGAAAACTCCCTATCATAAAAGGTGTCATATGATATTAATGCTTTAAAATGTTTGTGACCGAATTTAACCGTCGAATTAATGATAATTAAGAAAATTTTCGGTCAAATATTCGGTATATTACCTCCGATTTTATAATTATCATATGACCGAAATCGCTCAGCTCTAGTCATAAAGATGTAATGTAATAAGTTATTTGCATTGTAGCTAACATGTAGCTAGCTAGATATTAATATAGACGAACTAATTGGACTTGAGTTCATTCAACCAAATGCTAATTAATAAATCTTATGAAAAAATGGTATTATTAAATAGAAGACAATTTACTAAACATAAGACATAACCACATAAGACATAAACTAAACATAATTATAAACATTTAATAAACGCATAAGAATTTGAGTTAAAGTTAATGTGTTTCGAAACTTGAAAGATAAAGATATAAAATAGGTTGAAGTGTTTTATAAAGCTATTTATTGGTTATTTAACAATTAAAAAAGGAGGAAAACTTAAATGTATAATAAATAAATACCTTTCATTCATTGAAAGGCCTGTAAGACAATCTCATATGCATTTCAGAACTTTATCAAATCAGTTACAGATCAGAACAGATTCTCATTAATATTCCAAACTTGACTCGAATTCAATGCGAATGAATGACTTTCTTTTGTGAGATAGCATTCACTCAAATAAATCAATATTAGTTTGACATTCAAATACTTTAGTCGCAAATACATGTTATCCAAAATTAAGCCCTAAATAAGATCCTCCAAATATAAATCGTCTAATTTAATTGCAGTCCTATTTATTTCTATTGTATCCGAATTTAAAGATTCAATTATACTTAAATTATGTAAAATTATTTATATTTAAATTAAATATTTAGATACCAATCAGTGCCAACTCTTAGACTCTTTTCGAACCAATTAAATCTAATTTCTTGGTATAAACATTGATATCATTGTTTAATACAATAAATGGTGACTGAAATGAATATTTTAAGTGAAATTTTTGAGTTGAGAATTAAAGCAAATTTTCTGAAACTTTATTTCGGAAAATTGATAGCAAAATAGTTAAAGTACAAAAACACTATTTTAATGTTAAAATACTTATAAAAAAGAGAGTTTACTTAAATTTTAAGCTCATATTTTTGCTTATGAGGTAAAAAAAGTATTAATTTTATTTCTAATGAAATATATTTAAGATTATTAATGACTTAAATGAATATATGTTGAACCGCAATATTTGTAATAATGAACAGTTAATAGCATGGATTAAATGAATTAAGATATAATTAATTAGTTTGAATTAAATATGAATATATCTATGATAAACGTAAAGGTGATAGGTCAAGTGTCACCAGTTGTGAGTTGATTGGCGAGACGATATGTACCGTCTTCTTGTTTCTGATATTGAAATCGTGAGCAACCGATTGGTAGCGAATATTTATGAATTGTAATCAAATGTCGGGTTAAGTTATTTCCACGACTGAACTTCTTATTACATTCATTGCAAATGTATTCACACTTAATCGCTAAATGACTTTCTTTGTGATGCTTTGAGAAGGAGTGGACACAACGCGACTGAAAGCTGCAAAGCGAACACTTAAATGGTGGCTCTTCGTTATGAGTATCGATATGTCGTCTCAGATCTGATCTCGACTTAAACTTAAGATCACAGAATTGACAAGAAAAAGGTCTATCATTTTTGTGCCTATAAGTGATGTGATGTTTGAGAGCCGACGGCGACGTTGTGGTCATTTGGCATTCTTCGCACTTATATTTCTTCAAATGACAGCGCGAGTGCTCTCTAAGTAGTGATTGTGTCGCAAAGTCGAGGAAACAGTGCGGACACCGATAGATCTTATTATTTATTTTCGAAGTTTGAGTCGAGTTGAGTGACGCCGAAAGCGCAGGATTTGCCAAATCTATAATCATTAGTTCGCTATCAGTGCTTAAGTTCTGAATCACTATCGAAGACGTCTGACCATTGAGTGGGAGTGAAGTGTCGTCTGTCTGTTGCGGCACTTTTATAGTCAAAGTAGTCATCGTTTGGTCATTGTTTTTGGACACGTGTATTGTCAGGGAATCGCTCTTATTATTGTTCATATTATCTGTTGATTGTCTGTAGAGATGATCAATAAATTTCGATTTATTGCAAAACATGGCTCCACAAGAAGGACACGCCATCAGCTTCTCCTGCGTGTGAGTCCTCAAGTGTTCCCTTAAATGAGACCTCGACGTGAACGCAGACTCACAGCTGATCCACAGACAAGTCGCGAATTTGGTTCTCTTGAGCTCTTCTTTCGAAATGGAAGGGATGGCGATGTCGTCGAAGGCATGTGTGTCGACGTGTCTGTAAAAGGATTCGCTGTCTGTGAACTCTGTGAAGCATTCACTCCAACCGCAGACGAAGAGGTTTGGCAGTTCTGGCAATACATTCCTTGCGCTGCAATCCATATAACAGTTGATGTCATTGCCTGTCATTCACAATATTACAAGAATTACAAGAATATTAACAAAATATTAGTCAATATATAAGTAGTGAAACAAATGTAGACCTAATTCCTTCATTATTCTCAATCCAATACTCATTAACTTCTGATGGAATCCATGATAACTCACGTGAAGACAGAATTGCGAATAATTGTCGAAATTCTTTTCTTCGCAACCAATCCATTCACAATCGAAGGACTGGTCGTCCATATCTTCATTCATGTCTTCTTTGATGTGCTCTTTATGTAAATGTTGTAAATAAAGAGTCAAATCGTTGAATACAAGACTGCAATCATTCCATTCACAGAACAACTCGTGACTCAATTCATTCAATTTTAATCGTTTTGATTTTGATGAAGACATTGAAGACATCGATGAAGACTTTATTATTTATTAACTTGGATTTCAACCCAAATTTGAGTTCAATTTATAACAAAAACACCAAAACAAGAGATCATATGTTTAG
>JAUJYU010000028.1:0-25314 GCA_033995675.1 Nothrus silvestris
CATACGACTTGAATACTTGAATGATAAATGATTAAATAATTTGTTAGATTATTAAATTTTTCTCAATAGTAAAATACCGTTAAAATATACTTACTTTTATTTTTTTGCACTCTCGACAAAAAAAGAAATCAATTCAATTTATTATATTGTTAATTAAGTATTAAAAGGTTAAGTTCAAAATTTGAATTTAAATCAAATTTCAGTAAATAATAATTTGTTTTGTCTGCTAAATACTGCCGACAAACTCATTAGAATAATTTACCATACATTTTATGGTCCAATTTCAGTATAATTTATTAATTACAGCAATTTTATCGCCAAACATGTGTATTGTCTTCTTAATGGTCTGCAAACAACTTGTTTTATGCTTATCAACAAAACAGTGTTTGTATATTTATTAATAGTTAACAAAAACCATATAAAATTCATTTTATATTTTATTGGATTTAATGCAACAAAATATTGTACTAATTTTAATGTTTAAATAATGATTGACATTCAACTACATCTTTATATCTTTAAATCTTAATGTATAGAATAAATCAATTCATTAATTGAGATATTTGTGGTTTATTTTAAAAGAATGTAATTTTTCAAAATAATTTTCATTTCCCTAAACCTGTCTTAAAATCTTGAGAATATATTTTCTTTATTTGATGAAAGCATTCAATGGAATGGATTAGAGATTTAAATTGTGATAAAAAATATCCCGAAGAATAAACAGTTGAGTCACTCAACATATAATATAATATTTGACTTGTTTTTATTTCCGTAACAACTTTTCAATGCCTTATCCTTGTACTCATTCATAACTTATTATTGAAGTATTCAATAATACTCTATAATTAAAGATACCATTTTTCTCATAAGATAAAAAAAAATACTCATTTCGTATGAATGGCTTACAAAAAAATTTTCTTTAAAATAAGATATCAGCGATTTTATTTATTTATCTTATTTATCTAAGAACTAAAAATATCAAATTTATGAATTAATTTTTCAACATGTTTAATTTTTTAATTATACAAATAAATAAATATCAATTTAAGATACTATTTGTTATATAATTAAAAATCCACTAGAGGAGAATTGAAACAGAAAAAATTTTGGGAAAAATGGCCACCTCGGTAAAGCGGTCAGTAGTCACTTCGGTAAATTCTATAATTTGATCGAACTCAGCAGGCATCTATTACTAATATTTAAAATCAAATTTTCATAGAAAAGCATTAGTTCATTAACATTTCCGCCGTAACTTGGCCACTGGTCGCTTTTCGGAAAAATAAATTGCCAGTGAAACCCCTTCAGGTTATGACGCTTCTAATAATACCACTCACATGTCTGTAGGTTTTATAGTTTAGGAGTCTATAACATACAAACAAACAAACTTAAATCTTGGTTTCACCAATAGAAATATAATCGAAATAAATTAAGAAATTGTATAAATTGATTAAAATAAATAAATTGTCTACTTCAATTCATTCTGATTTTAAGATTTTTTATATGTAATTATAAAGAAAATACAAATAAATTAAGTTAGAATACAATTTGTTATCAAAATAATTAAATAAAAATACTTTTCTAACACAAGTAAATCTATAAATCGCAAACAGTTATGAAAGATAATGTTTAATTGTGATTAAGTGATGTAAATGAGTCATATTATATTATATTATAAGTTGAATTGCAATAAATTTTTATTATAAACATTAGCAAAAATTTATTAATGATTAATTCAACTAAAGAACATCTATTGTTAATATTATAGAAAAACAAGATAATCACATTTAATGAGAATTAAAGGGGTTTTATTTCTACTTACATTTCAGCCGATAATACATTACGTCATAAAACGTGCAAAAAATTAAAAGACTAAAAATTTTTTAAAAATTATAATTATAATAATAATATGCTTTTTTCAAATATATGAGAAAATTTTCTGGTTTTCAGCCAAGTATCCATTTATATTTATTGGTAGATATTTCCGAAAATTTATTTAGAATTTATTTAGAAAATTTCAAATGGTATGAGTTTTGACAGAGTGTTGAAAATTTTTAGAAATTCAATAACATTATTTCTTATGGCAAAATCTTTCGGAATTTATATCCTGAATAATGCATTAGAATTATAATATTTTGATGTTTTTACTAATATTCTTCTATTATTGAAATCTAATCTTTATTGAAATAATTACGCATTGTTTTACGTAATAGAGGCAAGATCATTTCTTGAGAGGGCCAAAATTTCAATTTAGTTTCAACCAAATATTCTTCATTTATTCAAAAATTATAAGTTATAAAAATTCTGATCAATACGATTGAAAGCTCTCCAAAAGTTATTGGATAAGTTTTTTTGTTTTTCCGAAAAAGTAGATCTTCTGTACTCTAAATTCATATTAATAGTAGAGATATTCGTTCTAAATATGAATTAATAGTTGAATCTGTAAAAAATATATAAATTTTCAGAGTTTAAATTGTAAAATCTCTATACTTTTTAAATAAATGAGTTTTTTTGAAAACTAAAATAAACACATGAAATAATTTTTGAAGAGCTTTCGTTTGTATTGAATTTTTATAACTATTTGTAGTTTTTAAATAAATAGAGAATAAGTTGTTGGAGTGATTTGCGCCTTAACACTACACTTTAGTGTCTCTATCAGTAACCTTTTTTCTAAAAATCGAATCATTTATTCAAAATATATTCTAAAAATCGAATGATATGTTTTCGAAAACATTAGAACTAACTTTATCCTAACTATTTTATAGTATGGAGTTATAATTCGGTCATTTAGGGTTGGTTAAGATTTTCGAAATCCCTCTCTTGATTTTGAGGAGAATAAAAAAAGTTTGTAATATAATTAGAAATTATTCAAATTCTACACTTGAGCTACAATTGTTCAACTGAACCAATATTTTTTGAATAAATGCAATTTTAATAAATTTTAAAAAAGTCTCGATCTACAAATTAAATGAGAATATTATCAAGTAAATAAATAAGTAGATCCTCTCCCTGAATTTTTCGAATTGCGTAAGTTATCCACAATTAGGAATAACCGAGCTTGGCGAACATTAATTTTATTTATAAATGTAACAAAGGGATGATTTTATATACAGTATCCTTTCCACTCTGGTGTGAAAAAAAACTCTAAAAATCGAGAAAAAGCAACACCACTTATCTAATATTTGTATACAAAAAATAGTTTACAAACAATATACAAAAAATTGTACAAAAATGGGTTTTGCCCAAAAGTTACATCTTAATTGAAAATTCTAGAAATTAAAATCTAGCTTTGAATAGTCCTATATTTAGAAGTCAGTAAAAGTATTAATTTCAATAGGTTATAAAAATAGCTGACAAAAAATTTAGCTACATTTAAAAATATTACATTTGAACTAGAGCATAGAATTCACGTAATTTTCAAGCCCGATCAACCTATCGAAACTCAATTTGCAAAATGTTCAACTTGTCGAAAATTAGAATTTAAAATTATTAATTTCAGACTATATTTTTTTAACTTGAATTTGAAGACATATAAATTACATAAAAAATAAATAAGCTTTAAAATATACTTTAACATATTATATTGATTCATTGAGTATTTAGATTTTTTTAATTTTTTTGAAATTAGTGTAAATTTTTGTTCCTAACGCTTACTATAAGTACAATTTCTAAAAAATAAAACGGTGGCGGGGATTAAAGTAAGATTTTCAGGGAATTTTTTTAAAAGTAAAGCAGTTGAAAAAAATATTATATACTTACGGATAATATAATTTATAGAGAGTTGATATATCAATACTTTTATTAGTCATTTTTCAGGTATTCAAAACTTATATATAGTTATAGAAAGTTTAATCTCTAAGTTTGGTTTATTAGAATATATATGTTTTTCAACCAAAGGAAAGTAATCCCCGCCACCGTTTTATTTGTTAGAAATTGTACATATTATGCAAAAGAAGGGGATGCGTTTTCAAAAATGTTTGAATTTTTGACTTTTGATTAAATATTAGGAAAGAGCTCAAGAAAAGACATCTTTTTGTATTGGATAATATTTTATATCTCTTATAGTTTTTAAGATATTAATTTTTAAAAATCATGATTTCCTATACTTTCAATGTTAAAATTCTTGACTTTGATCTCCAATTGTACCCCCGCCCCCTATGGATTGAGGTGAAATTTTTTTAGCAGCTAATGGGGACATAATGATATTTTTAAGATAGGTTTGGATAGGGTTGGAGAAGATTTTTGAAAATTCATTAAAAACTTCTACTAAATTACATATAATTTTTGATGAATTTTCTAAAATATTCTCCAACCCTATTCAAACCTATCTTAAAAATATCATTATTTCCCATTAGCTGCTAAAAAATTTCACTTCAATCCATAGGGGGGCATAAGAAAGGAATGGTGAATTTTTTTGAGACAACAATTACTTTCTACTTCAATAGAAGGAAGTTGTAAATTTTTTTAGATAACAATTAATTTTTATTTCAATAGAAGGCAATGGTGAATTTTTTGATAACTAATCAACAATTAGAATGCAAGTGTTAAGAAAAGTTTAGTTGTCTCATACTATTATAAATGTTAACAATTCAATATAAAAAGGTTTTAATATTTTATTCTATAAAACTTATAATGGTATATTCCCACCATTTAAATATATTAAATCAATTGTTAATTTTTATTGAAAGCAAGATAAAACTGTTTTAAAGATGCTCAAATTGCAAACATATAAACATGATGTGATATAAAATTGTGATATTTTCTACTATATAAAGTAATTATTGACAAATGACATTCGTTCACTTTCTTCTATTGAAAGTTTATTTTTAAGATATGTACAATCTTGATATTTTCTTCTATTTCTTACTATTGAAATTAATTGTTGACTAAAGAGAATTGCCACTAAAGGAATAACGTCATGTCGCAGAGCGAAGGGAGGCGACATGATGTTAATCCTTAAATGATGATAATTTTTAGCTTATTTTCCTAACAAACTATAAAATTATAAAATCGAAAGTAGTTTATCGTTGACATTAGCAATTTTATAGTTAAGTTAAATAATAAAATTCTCTTATATTATATTATTAACATAAACAATTATTCTTAAAATTACTGATTGTTAGATATTTAACATGCTTTTATTTTCATGCTATTATAAAAATATTAACAACTAAATTATAAAGATGGTTTTGCAAAGAATATATCATTTTTGTCTCCTAATAATTAAAAGATTTTTGCAAAATAATCTTAAAGTTCTAATAACAATGAAGAAAATAAATTATTACATTTAATTATTAGTTTTGATAACGTCAGTCTAAATTTACGCTAGTTGTTCCAAGCAAAATATCATATAATGGAAATTTTGTATCTCTTAAATTGCCATATATATAAGCCATATAATATAAACTCTCTTTTATATATTAAATCACAAAATGTTTAAACAGTTGCATAAAAAAGTAGGAATAACGGCAGGTCGCGAAGCGGCCTGCAGTTTATTCCGTCTTAATTATCATTCTCAAATAATTGATTTAATTAATTGTTACTTTAAACAATTACAAACTCAATATGAGCTCATACTAATGCTAATTCTTGTTTTTAAACTTAATAATAAATGCATAAAATATTAAAAATTTTTGACAATTAAATTTACTGATAATATGAGCTTATAATGTTGACTTTACCTTGTTCTAATTTAAATTTATTAAATCTATTAAGAAAGCGGCGAAAAAATATTTTCTGCATTCTTTAAAAGTAATTACACTAAAAGCTGAATTTCAATAATTGGTGAATCGCAAACGAATTAAAATGTCATAAACAAAACCAACCGTTATTTTTATTTTTTTAAAGCAATCTGAATTCAACCATTTAAATTGCCAAAGAATACGTGATTACTAATATTGTATATACAATTACAATGAAATTTACAAATTTTGAATAAGTTATTTTAACAATTAATTTTAAGATATTTAATTGTGTTGACAAATAATTACACAATAATAGATAGCTTTAGGGAGTTCTTAAAAATCAGAATAAATATTTGCCTTAGGAAAAAGCTAAGAAATAATTGATACATTAATAATTAGATAAAAATGATCACAAACAACATCAAATGTTGATTGACAATATGCAAATTGCAATAATTTTACTCATTTTCAATATATTAATAAACAGTTACTTTTTAAGATATTAATAAATATTTTAAGATTGAAATTAATATTATTGTATTTGTAAGTTTAGGTATAGTTTTAACTAAAAACCTATTTAAACGGTTAAACTTTTCACTTTATGAAATATTAAATAAATAAAATTTGAATACTTTTTGAATAAATAAAAACAATTTGTTTAAAGTTAAAAATTTTAATAAAATTAATGAAATAAAAAGTTGAGTAAATACTAATTGAAAGGAAAATAATTGAAAAATTGAAGATTTGGTCAATAGTTAAGTATCGAAGCGGAGACACGAAAAGCTGAGATGAACAAAAGTGCTATCTCTATCATGTGTTAAGAATGATTTACGATTAGTGTTAGCATCTCTTTCAGTTGATTAGATTTGTAATAAAGAGTTGGCTTGTATTGTGATTTAATTATACAATTATGTTGGAAAAGAGAAAACAAATGCAATTGACTAAAAGCAGGCCATTCAACATTGAATCCAAAAAAGAGTTACCAATATTTTGTAGTGAACGCCAGTAACGGCTTTCTGGGCTTATAAAACTCGGTTAAGAGGAATGAATACAATTGTTAGATATAAATGCATACGTATTGATATCAAAAAAGGCAAGATGTAAACGTCGCAGCGGTAGTTCCAGGAAAGCAGAGGAAGACAGATAAAACTTATGATGATATAAAGTACTCGCGCTATTGTTCGCTCTGCAGTTGCAATAGTGAAGCAGATATACAGTAGCTTTGCTATGAGCCAATACATGCATAAATGGATGGCAGACTCATATAGTGCACAAAAGGCTTGCTTTCCAGCCAAACATTCAATGCACCAGAAAAGTTGATAAGGAAAGTTTGGATGAAACTTGTGAACGCATACAAAACTTCTCTATCGCTAACTCTCAACTTATAAGACAACTTACAATATCAAGCAATACAACCCTATTCGCTAATTTAAAACAATGAAGTGTCAAAAAATGAGTAAAGGCATACTTCCTGTTTCCTTTAATACTAATTATCAAAATACGTGTTGATAGTTAGAACTCAATTTAGATATCAATGTCTTTTTTACAATTCTGTATAAGCTTTGAGTAGACAATATTGAGTAAGTTATAGAAGTATGAGATGTATGAGAATAGCAGAATATATGATACAGAGGCGAATACATTGATGGTCATCGCTATGCTGTCAGTTAAATGTTTGAATAGTCCCCTTTTGCCTGATGTCTCCCCTATTCGCTCTCTATGATTGATTACACCAGCGGCTGGTCAAAGCACGGCCAGAATGCACACCAATATCAGAGTTGAAGAGTGAACACTATTCAAAGGCACCAAACTTAGTAACACACCCTATTTAGTATCCTTTCTCCTTTTGTCGTTTCGACCATATCTTACTCTACAGTATAGTAACTGTACATAAAGTTAAACTGAACGGCACAGTAATCCTTAATACTGTATGTAAAATTGGAGACAAGTCAACCCAGATTTATTGCACCCTTTTTCCATATAAACAACATACTAAACATTGCTATAAGACTCAATGCATCGATACTCTAAGCTATAAATATATAGATTTGAAACTTTTTTTATTCATGCTTTGAATCGATTTTTTGAAATCAAATAAAAAATAAAAATAAAAACCATAAAATTTGCAATTAATTTATAATCTATAGAATAATATTAAAAAAGTGCTTTAAGATTTAGTGAACTTCTTAATTTGCTTCAATTGTGGTTAAATCAATTTTGTTGAGTATTGAATGAATGCAATCATAAATTTCACAATTTTCATGAATCATCCATTATTTGAGCTGATAGTGAATCGATTGAATATAATAATAGAATTTAACACTATTTATGTGAGCATTAGAGTCTGTTAGCAAAGTTGCCGATCAGATACTCCGATATATTATGTAAGAGTGATCCTGTGATGACAGGTGAGCTGATTCGTTGGTTTCATTAGTGCGTGACTGCATTTTTTATTTCGAGCTCAAAGCGCCTCTTCATATATATTGCGTGCAAACTTACAACAACATCGATCACTAATAGGTCCTCTTCGCCAATCTATTGAATAAAGCAAAACATTTGTTTGTGAGCCTCAACGGTTCGCTATAGAGAGCACTCCAAACCACGCAAAGCAAAGCCAAATATTCATGAGAAAAGTGAGAACTAAAAACTTGGCTTAAAAATGTCCACAACTAGTTTTTTGGTTAATTCTCTTGAGATGACAAGACCTGAAGAAGAGAAGCCACTTTCAGCGCTGACGGTCTCTGCAAAAGGTCAGCGACCAGGTGTGCACTCTTTACTGTCTTAACTGTTATCGCTTTGATATTCATTCGAAAATTTTAACCGAAAGAGCCGGAGAGCCAAAGAGCACTTCTGGAATACTAACTCCCCCTCAGGGACTGGTCAGTCCCTCTTATTGGGGTTCATAGAACTGCATGGGAGGACACTCTACATCAAAAAGAGACAACATAGACAAGAGAGACAATACAGCAATACAGTGAATAATATGCTTTACTTTGCCATACATTAAATCAATGACAATATATCAATAGTTTGATAGAATAAATATGAATCAATTTTGTGGCCAACAATTCGATGATAACAATAAAAGTTACAAATATCAACATTTTTACAACACTCCAAATCTACAACAAACAGAATTGCTCTCAGCTGACAATTTAGAATATTCACCACTTGCTGAAGAGCAACTGCAACTCTATCATCAGCAGCAACCACAATATGAGAGCCATAGACTCAATTATGGTTCAGGTATTAACAATAGATTCATCAGTATTCAAAACATGGAAAAATACCACAACAATTGTGTCGATGGAATGGCAAACCATGTGGTAAGTACTGGAATACTAAATGGAGCTGAAGAAGGCTCGCATAATGCATGCTTTCAAGTTTCAAATGAATGGATTACAAGAGAAGATGGATGTGATGTAAGGGCCAAAACAAGAGCGAACAAATCTGAATCAGCGCTATCAACGATGGCATCAACTGAGATAACTGTACCGGTAATCACAACAACAGGTATTAAAGAAATATTCTTAACCATAAGATTAATGCTGACGTAATGGCCCGTTGGCTGACGTATTGGGCAATTAGTTAGAAATGTTAAAAGTGTCAGAGACTCCCCTCTGTATTATTGTTTACATAAGTGACTCGTGACAAGACTAATGATATCGCTCTAATCCATCCATTTTTTCCGCTTTCACCTGAGCTTTGCTTTCAGCTATTTATCAAACTATGTAAAAGCTAACACTCTTTTACAACAGAAGAAAAACTTTTATAGTAGATATTTGTCAATTGTGAGCTTTTTAGTTATAGTTTATGGTCTGAAACATGTGCTCTCAATTGTAATCACTAGAAACCGAAAGCCCAATTATATCGATTGTTCGACTAGAAATAGATCAGCGCTTCAATTATTTGATAAATTTAGCTGAAATACAAGTATTTAGAAGTAGAATATTATTTAGTATTTGTAAATGTGAGCGCACTCTCCACTTGTATGGAAAACAAGACACACGAAACTCACCCATTTTAATATGCATTGTTTGCGTGCGACAACTCTTAAATTAAACAGACCGTGAGCTTAACTCAAAAATAAGTTTTTAGAGTTTATTCTATACTAAAAGTATTGAATAAATAAAAAGAGAGTTATTTTCTTTAATCATTTTATTCATAGAAATAAACATATAAACACATACCAATGTTAGATCAGCTCATATATGAGTTACAATCAAAATAAACTTAAGGGTAAACTTATCATCCTCAACAACTCCAAATCACTAATATTAATATTTCTGAGAAATAACAATATTGTATGCATTTATTGATTTTTTTCAATGTTTCAAGTCTATACTTTTGATCCCATTATCATATGATTAATTTTCTCTTCAATTTCCATTTCATATTATGTTTTTATTTAGTTTTGTTTGTAAAGTAAACTCAATGACTATTTTCATATACTGTGCACTACAGGTATTGCATTCTTTGCCATACTTTGCCATACTTTGCCATAAAGGTTTTTGGCAACCTTTGGGCTAAACCTTTGGCTTCATTTCCTTTGAGTAACGCTTATTCGTTAGAAAGTTATGACTTAAAAATATAAAACTTAAGTTATTGTTGGCATTACTTTAAAGTTATTTTACGTTTTACTCAATGGTAGATTTTATTTATTTATTGGCAAATTATTGAGCATACTTTGTTAGGCTTTGTTAGGCATTTAAGAAGGCCTTATTTTTCAATTTTAAATATGAAAACTCAAATCAATCAAATGACATCTCAATTCTCTATAATTCAAACAAAGACTATATAGCAGTAGCGTTGTGAGTGACTAAATTTAATATAAAATTATTAATAATTGTAGATTTATAACAAATTGATTCAATTCTTTATACATAAGTGTTATTTAACTAATGAAAGAGTTGCAAAATTATTGCCAATTTATTATATTTAGTTAACCATAAAAATCTATAATTAAATATAAGCCTCTGGAAAAGCGCATTTGTTTAGTGGAGGGACAATTTCATTTAAATTTCTGTTATTAGAAAAATGGAGAAATAATTAATATTAAAAATTAATTAGCTGATATATCTTATTATATTGGTTGTCTGTTACAACTATAAGCTGACTTCTTAAAGTTCTGTTAAATCATTTTATTTATTTAATAATTGTTAAAATATGGTCTAAATTTCATTTTAATCTATAAGTTTCTTAATATTTTTATAGATTAATTTTAATCTTTAAAAAGGATAATAAGTTAACAATGATTAACAAAAATTTCTCAAATTCATATTCAACTTTATAAGAATGAAATATTTTTATGCAATGCTAAACAGTTAGAATATTGTAGAGTTCTATGCAGTTTGTTTGTACAGTAGATATATATTAGGTTTTATGGTAGCAGTAATGCTAATACAGTGATACTTCTGGTAGAGCGCAGCCAAATGATGGATTGATATAAAGTCAAAGTTGTGCCTAACTCTGACTCCCGACTCCCCTGAGTAACTATAACAGTATTACACAACACAACACTATCACTGCTAACTTACAATAGAAAGCTTTTTTACTACAGCTTTTCTTTCTTTCCCAGTCGTAGATATTGACCGCTTTAAAGAGACGACTTGTGTATCACCAGAAATAGAGGTATCGTCAGTTCCATCAGTTCCATCAATGGCACAACAACATCAATCTCGTCAACAACAAGTCAATGCTAAAAGAGCCAGAACTGCATATACGAGCTCTCAATTGGTTGAACTCGAAAAAGAATTTCATTTCAATCGCTATTTATGTCGGCCGCGAAGGATCGAAATGGCATCGCTTCTGAAATTAACTGAAAGACAGATTAAGATATGGTTTCAAAATAGAAGAATGAAATACAAAAAAGAACAAAAGCATTCCTGCAATGAAAAGCAACATTTAGGGTCTTGTTCATCAACTCCATCGCCAATGACTGATTCATCGCCTGCGTCTCCGAATAACTTTCAATTGCAATCAAATACAGAAAGCAATAAAAACAATAATATAAAAAGTAGTCACTCTTGCAATAATCATAACTATTCTAATAATACTGATAATTGTACAGCAGAGCAATTGTCTCGCCAGCAATTACTTGGGCGCCAAATGCCTTCCAGCGATTTGCAAAATGTTAGTCAAAATATTAAATGTGAACCGAATTTGTCGGTTAGCGATACGAATAGTCATTATATCAATAATATTGAAGATAACTATCAATATTCTTGTATGAGTTATGACAACTCGCAAAATACTAGTAATAGAGAACATTCGTTAATATCATCCTTTCCTCAATTTGTAAACATAAACAGTCAGAACGCTCTAAATGCAAATCAATCGGAAAATATTAAGAATTTATGGACTGGTAGGCCCTCACAGATGACATGTTGGTCTCAACAACAGGTTTTATACGATGAAGATTTAAATAGAACGAGTTGTGTTTATAATGTTCAACACATACCACCAGTAAATACAATCAGATCTCAACAGTACATCAATTTAAGCCAATATTAATGGACATCTTTAGACATGTTTAGTTATGTTTAGACATCTTTAGACATCTTTAGACATCTTTAGACATCTTTTATCAATGAACAAATTTCAACCTGAGTTTTAACGATAACTAGAAATGCAGTTTTGGGGATATTAATTGAAGGGGCGATAGGATGCCTATTAAGATCAATTAGAAAGTAAAATTCTAAATGTCAACTTAATTATGAGTGATGAGCGTTTTGGGATATTTCAAGTGATGTCCTACTGTTCTCCAGATTGGCTTTAATTGCAAACATTTTGTACATAAAGTTTGCATTACTTGCAATCAAACTCATTGTAACCCTGAGTTGATAGCTTTGCTATCACTATCAGAGTTATCAAAATGTTAAGCGGCATAATAGAGCTTAAAACCACATTCTAATAAACATAATAGACATTATTATTTGCCATCATTTTTATGTGTTGGTGACAAATGTCAAGCAATGTCAGTGACATCTCATTCCTTTTTTAGGAGTCTGTGAACACTTATGGCTTTAAAGCAAAATTAATATTATGAATGGCTTTAATGCTATGTTTAAGAGCGCAGAAATGGCAAAGTTTGTGTTAATAAAAACTAATATACATAACTGATTTGTTATGCATAATAATTATTTGGAATGAGAATTAGACCTATACTAAAGGCTGGGAATACAAACCAGACCGAGACAAGTCATGATAAAACATGCATTGAGCTGAAGTTTGGCGCTTTTTGCATTTTTCTCTTCAGTTGGAGCCTGTCTCCTATTCTGGATTGGCTGCACACACACACCACACATGGCACAGTTGTACTCTCTTGTGCTCTCTTGTGCTCTCTCGTACTCCCTTGTACTCTGTCTGCTCACAGAAATGCACAGAATAGAGACCGGCTTTGTTTCAAACCCTGTAATCTTTGATGGTAACGAAGTTCAGTCAAGCAAATACTGGTACACATACTCTAACGCCAACCATAGAATGAGAGAAATAGAAAGAAAGAGATAGAAGGAGTCTTTTTTGTGTTTCACTATTTTTTGTTGTTATCAAAATAATAGTATAGAGCTATGCATTCAATGCATGCAAGATTCATGTAATAATAGGTTGCACTAAATTTCCTATTGGTTCGTAGCTATGTCCTTCTATTCCTTATATTTTTCAATTAAACCGAACCAAACCTGTATATATAGAAAAATATTTTAGTGTATAATTTCCAACGAGAGGACAGTCAGAATTGAGGAGCCGGCGAAAGGACGCAATCACTTTTTTTACTCTCAGGGACACATCAATTACTGTATTAAATGCATTAACGAATATCGACGCACATTTCCATCGAAACATCCGCTTCCCCTCTACTTCTACGCAATTATTTTTATTTTGTTGTCACTCTTCTTCGTAAAACAAATATTTGTGAACAACTTAAATGAATATAAGGTAGAGAAGCTTAATGTCTTACTATGACAACACCACAAAGTCTATTTGTCCTTTTTTACAATAGCATCAAATGATGCCTTATTATGCCTATTACGCCACTTAAGCTAATTAGACGTTAGACGTCCAGCAATGATAAACCTATTATAAAGTGAACTTACATTACCAACAAAACTAATGCAAACTAATGTTCTAATGAAATAATGAAGTAATGAACCACAAACTAATGAAACATAAAGCAGTTGTTTATGCAAACTAACTAAATATATCGCTATTAATGCATTTTGTTTAAATAGATCTTTTTTATCAATTTGATGTCTTTTTTAAATTCTTTTTTATTATATAAATGCTGTTATAATCTGTATATATATGTATGTAATAAACATTTTGTGATTTACATCAATGAAAATATGTGGAATTTTTCATATTTTTATTATTATAAATGTTTTTGAAAATTAAGTGATTAAAAATGGCAAACATAAAAAAGAATGAAATTATAATTTGTTTAATTACATTTGTTTAGTCTTATTTGTGAGAATAAACATAAATGAGAAAAGTGTAGCGAAAGTGTATCGAAAGCGTTGCAGCAATTTGTTAATGCAGAGCTTTGCCGATTATACAAAGTTTTAACTGATAACTTAGTAAACTTAGAGACTTTCTAACTTTCTGTTTAATTTGGACTTTGCATTAGAAGTAAGTTAGTGGTGATGTGGTAATGGATAATAGAGGCTCAACTCAACTAAGCTATAACTGAGTTTAAGAATGGCTTCCAATGAAAAATGAGAACAACTTTAAAAGAGAGTTTTAATTGAAAAATAGCTGAAGCAAATGAATTAAAGGCCTCCAAGCATGTGAGCAAAGCATGCTTTTACTCACTAACTCCTAAGTGCTAAAACTCAATGATTTTGCGAATTTTAATGAGGATAAAAGAGCGATGCGGAGCAGCCATCAGAATGTGATGCAAAGATGCAGAGATTGAGGAACTCTAGAATAGAGCAATAGAGGAATAGAGGAGTAGAGGGATAGGGGAGTCGAGGAGAAGAGCAAATATGAGTAGTAGTAGAGAATAGTAGTGCAGAATAGTTGTACAGAATAGTTGCGAGAGAAAGAATGGCACCAAAATGGGAGACAAAATAATGTTAGAGAATAAGAGAGTGAGGAGAGAGCGAGAGCGAGAGAGCGAGAGCGAGAGAGAGAGAGAGAGAGAGAGAGAGAGAGCAAAAAAGTGTCAATAAAGCGTATTTTATATGCAGAAGCCATATGTTGTCAGTTTTGAGTTGGAATTGAAAACAAGCAAAGACTAAATGGAAAATTTATACTTGAAATCAAATGTAAATTTTTCTTAACACCATTTGATATACAGGTGCTCTAGACATGAAAATTAATTATTGATGTTTTGTGAAAATACAAAAACTGAGTTTTTGATAAAAAAAAACATTCAATACTGAAATATAGTGTTTCAGAAATACTTTCTTATAAGAAGCAAATAATCGAAAACCTAAATAAACGATAGATTAAAACAATTAGATTATTGATGGATCAAACATCAATCTAAAGAATGAATTTTAGGATGGCATGGATGGCATGTTTTGACATACGATGACATCATCAAAGTATAGTTTGCCAAAAATTAGATTGACAGAAATACTCAAATACTTTATAGAGGATCATATAATTCTACTGAATGGTGAACTTTTACTGATGGTCTAAGCCTCGAGGCATTCCTCCTTTTTAGTTTAGTGGACTCATCGCATATATTTAATTCAAGGTGAATGTCCTAACAGAGATCGTTCAACAGTTTCGGTGTCCGTCTTTCGGTCTTCATTAAAGATACAGTATATTCAAAACAAAACTTAGCTTTAATCACAGATTGACACAAACAGTCAAACTTTAATCCGTATTATCTTTCGCAAACTTAACCGAATTAAACTTTAGCGAATGCCGAAAAAGAGCTATACTATGGCCTAAATTTATAAGTTTATTCATAGGGTGTGCAAAGGTGTGAATTTGGGTAAATTTAATGTTTTTTTAAAAGAAATGAAAAACAAGATCAATGTTTGAGATATATTGTCAAGTTGTGGGTTTGCATACATTTTTGGTGGAGTCTCAAAGACCACCCAAAAAAGTTAAGATACGAGTAGGGCTTAGTTTATTGAGAAAAATATTCGAAAAAGATGCACCTGCTATTTATTATGACATTCTGTAGTATGCTTTAATGCCATGAGATGCAAATGCTAAAGATGTTAATGATAAGTATGACATAACACCTAATCCTTCACATCCCTTTCTCTGTTTGAGTTTTAAAACTTTTTTAATGCTTAAACTATTGACATAAAAGATTGAATGAAAGTTGAAATACACAATTATTATGATTGAAATGATTTCTAAATATTAGAATCTTTTAGGAAAGGATCAAAGCTTGAACTGATAACCTACAGACCCATACTTTTCCCTTGAATAAAAGTGAGATGAAATGAATTATAATTATGAGCCATGAAAAATCCAATACTAACTCAATGAGAGTCTCTTCCATGAGTATCATGTATGTGCACCACAGCTGGCATTGGTATTGCAAATACTAATAAGGGATTCAAAGCACTTAATCCCTTTCAAGCTATGGGGCATTCAATATAAAGCTTAATGTCTTACACGCTTTAACTAAAAGCATATACCGATTCTTTTCTTTGAGACTGATTTTTTGATTCATTTCTTAGTTTCAATCGTGAGACCAAACGACTCAACGATAATGAGATAATAGAGGAAGAAGATTGAACCCATGGTTCGCAAATATTTAGACCGCATCGCAGAATTGCCTCAATCTGTTCATATCTTTATTATTCATAACTGTATTATTCTGTACTGTACTGTACTTTACTGCATGTGTAGTACAGGTATATCAACATACTGCACATTAAATGCTGTATTCATACATAATTGTATCCAACACTGGCTCAACAATATTGTCAATATTATATTGACTTGTGAGCCAACTTTCCCAACCATTTCGTGCATTCATGTCATCCAATTTTCAGACATTCGGATGTCAGCCAAGGAAATAGTGGCGCATATCATATAATCTTCTATGCATTTAATTATTATCCAATCCCCCAAAACATATTCAATAATCATTACATTTTAACTTTCGTTTTTCCTTATAAATAAGTTTTAGAAATGCTCTAATTCTTTATTCTTCTATTAATTGTAATATATTTTTGTCAATTAAATGAGAAAATTCTTATAACCCTTCGAATGTCTCTTTATATATATGTCTCTCCATTCCATTCATATATATATTATTTTTATCCCCAAAAAAGTATAATTAAATAAAATTCTTAGAATTGTTCAAAACTTAAATTTTTTAAAAATAAACAATTAAATGAAAATTTTGTTTATATAATATGATGTTATATGAGATAAGTATACAAAGAAATGGTTTAAATGATAGAAATCGGGATGAGTTTAAATGTAATAAAAAAATTTGTTTGTAAAATTGCATTAAACAAAACAAATGCAACCCTTGAATGTGTGCCACAATCGACTAAATGAAGTGAAATGTGAACAAAAAAAGCCGATTCGAGTTAGTACTACTCTAGTTGTTATACTGTTTATTAGAGTAGAGTTGAGTATTAGTTGGCATTTCCTACAACTGCTGATCAGATGGAAGACTCGACTAAAGTGAATAATGTAGTGTCAATGGATTGCATTTGAAAGTTAACATCACATTCGCACAATAGACATTAGCTCTTATTTGGTGCCCAAACAATAGCAAAATAGGTGAATGTGATATACTATACTCACTGAATGCAGTTATGCGTCACTCACAAGTCCACCAAAAATCAATAGATATAAATTCACAAAAATATCACCAAAAGCAGCACTGATCGAGTCGACTACTAAACAATCGTGAAATAAAATAATAAAAAATAAGTGCAAAAAGCTTACTATACAAAAGGTAGTTTACAGATAGACAGTTACTTAGCTAATGAAGGACTAAGAGTGAGATAGAATAGTCTCGCATAGAAAGATTGGCGAGCATGCCATGAACGGGCACCACACCAGATGATTTGCGAGACATCATTAATTCTCTGACATAGAGTGAAAGATAACCAATTTATTGCCTGTAATTACCGCGTTTGCCATTTAACTAAGCAAAGCACGAAATGTTAAGCACTTTTAAAGCGTTATAAATATCAAACTTAACAAATACTACAATTGGTATCAATTCTTAAGTCATATATATTCTCGTTTAGGATTAGCTAATTATTTGACTAATTCTGATTAACTCATTGAAAGTGAATTTCTTAGATTGAAGTGAATTTATGCATTGTGTCACATATGTGTATATAATTCGATACTAAAAGATAAAACGGCAAAATAGATATAAAGCAATGTTTATCAGAGATCATATAGAAATGTTATGTTAGTGTTGAACAACAAATGCATACATTGCGAGCTAACACTCTCTGGCTTTGATGGTTGAGTTGATGGGAAAAAGAAGGAGTGGAGAGGAAATGCGGGAGGAGAAAATGCGCATGGATGGAGCATTGGACCATTCGCTTAGGCTTATGCATTGCATACCATCTACTCATATGTTCTACTGTTAACTTCAATACTACTCTACTGTATACAGAATTCTCTCAATGTGAATGTGTGTACAAAGTATATACTGTATGACTGAGTGTGTGTATGTGTGATGAAAAGCCGGCAGCCTAGCGCTTGTCCTATTCAGTTTGTCGGAGTCTCAGCTATTGGTTCAAATATACATCACGTGGCGATGAAAATGGTCAGATTTGGGTATCAATCCAGATATGCAGTTGAATTGAGTAGTATAGCAAATACTTGAATTTTTGTGTGAAATGTTGTTACGGGTAAGAGAAATACGTGTTTGAGAAATACAAATGGATCAGGAGAGCGGGTTTATCAACAGTCAGCCGTCCATGCAATCCATGGCTGAATTTATGACAGCACTGCCTCATATCAATGAATCGTTTCAAAGAGCGTCATCAATCACCGGCGGCAGCGGCTCTACAGTGATGCCAGTGATGCCTGTGCCAGGAGCAGCAGCAGTACCACATCAACAGCTCAGCCAACATAACCAACACAACTCTGCTTTAAGCAGCTGTAGTGGAGGTACTGTTAATATTGGTGATCTCGGACCACACTCTGTGACAGTCACTTCAACTTCAGTTGAATCGCCAAAAAACGTTCAATCGGCTGAATTTGCGTGGATGAAAGAGAAGAAGACGACCAGAAAGCAGCAACATCACCAAGGTAAGACACCACGTCAATTACGAGCATGTCTTATCTTGTCTTATGTCGTACCATGTCTTTATGTCTTATTTATGTTTTTGTTTATGTTGTTGTTTTGGTTCAAACACTATTCTCATTAGTTATGTATTTATGTATTTCACATTACTGTAAAACTAACACATTATAAACGTTATAAACATTATCAACTCATCAAAACGCAACTAAATGTTTTAAATGTAGCGCAAAGACACACGAGATTTATAGATGAATATATTAAACGACTTCCATGAGGTCCATATCGCACGCAAACCACTCTCTTGTCTTCCCTCTCCTCTCTCTTTCAATAGTGTTTCCTCTCTTTATAACATTATATTATATTATATATTAGTGAATATATAAATAAAATGGGTTTCAGTTTATATGCTTTCATATGCGTTCAAATAAGTTGAGATTTGGTTTTGAGTTTTGACATGACGGCAATGCGCACAAGTCGGTGCTCAATCATTTCCGCGGTCATCAATCATGACCTTTGCCACAAAACCACATAAGATACTTATATATTTGTTAAAAGGCTAGCAGAGTAAGAAAAATGTTGGACTTGTCATCAAAAACACTCAACTTTATAAGTATTACATCAAAGGGTTTACCAAATAAGACGATTAAAGAAATTGACTTTTTGGGTGGGAATGAATGAGAGGCCAATATGTTCTTTATAGAAATGATAAATTGGATGATTAGCTATTATTTATGAATGAGCCCATCATTTGCCTCTTTATCAGTGGACAAATGAGTAGAGCAGCTTTTATTAATAAAATGTAATTTATTTATTTATTTATTTGGTTTATATTGCAATTGGACTCAATTGCAGTTTGAGATTGAGATGGATTACTTCTTAGTGTGAACAGCTCTGAACAGCTCTGAACAGCTATGAACAGCTATTATAATGAATGACTACATCGCTAACATTGAAGCACATTCAGCCACGTTAAGCACGCACAGACAATATTGTTAAGGCTTTCATATAAATAGGGATTCAAAGTGCAGTATATCTCCTGTAGTGTAAAACATTTGGCTGAATTCATGCATTTTTACCGTAGCGTTCAATTTAGCTAAGCTTTACTGTATTGTATATTGTGGCGGCTCTACAATACTTGGATACTTTAATTCCTTGTATCCCTTGAGACCACTTAACGAGCACTTGACCATTAAAGGTTTGTTTCTTGTGACCAAATATAACTCTTAGCTTTATCTACGGTGTGCTTCACTCGTGAGAAATTCCTATTCAATTCCATATGGAATACAGTGAAGAAAGATTAAGTCTATGTAAAAGATGGAAAGTTTCGCGACAAACATCTTTCTTAGTTACAACTCATCTGAAACTGATTTTAGTTTAATTTTATTTTGAATTTCTGTTTAAGCCATTTATTTACTAAAACGATGCGTTAAAAGATAGGATGAGCTGAGCCTTAAGTGAAATACCGCTTTTCTAATCTATCATTTTAAAGCCCAAAATGAGATGGTCTTGAATAATATCATCAAAAACAATTATAGTAAGAGTAAATTTTTTAGTCCGTAACACAGTAGCAAATGTGTGATATTGTACTAAAATAGCAGTAAAGTATGTTGTTTTTGCTTTGAATGGATGAGGCGCCCAAAGGGAAATGCAAAGTAGGCAATGATCATTCAAAAGTGATTTGTCTAATGGATCTTTACAGCATATGCACAATGCAATGACATTTAGAGCTGGATAAGCAATTCTTTCTATCAATACTTGGTTTGTTATGTTTCAACATTAAGTTATCATTTTTAAAATCAAAATTGTAATAGAATTCATGCATGAAACTGACCATAAATGCTTTTATAGACTGTTGACTATCATATACTTCATCCTTAATTGAATAATTGAATTAAATTTAAATTAAATTCAAATAATTTCAAATATAAAATCAAATTTTGAGCATTTATTTAATAGAAGAAAAATGGCCACAAAAACGGATCTTTGACGAATCTTTCAAATGAAAGACGGATCTTTCAAAATGTTTGAAACGGATAGAAAAGCGAACCAATCATAGATTGTTAGAATTGTTGAGATAAACAATAATTTTCTTTGCTTACTTATTGTGTTTATAGGATCCAATCCGGCATCAAATGTTAGTGGATTTGATTGCATGAATGCATTCATTGGACCCAAGGCTACCTTCGCATGTTCTTTGCATATGTTTCTATGTATGAATATGTCCCTAATGTGTGTGCCTTTTCTGTTTTTCTCTTTGCAAATTATAGAGTCCGTGCATATACTCAGCATATACTGTACTCATAGTTTGTGCTATGAATGTAACCCTAAAATTCTTTCTCTTATGTTTGCAAAATTATAATAATAATAAATGTGAGGCCGAAAAGACCTTCATCATAGCGTGCGAGATGACAATGGACATGACTGATATACAATACAATAATAACTGATATGACCACTTTTTATAAGATTCATTCAGTTTAAGGATATACCTCTCTATATAATTCTAAGTTATATAAATTCAATACAACATTAAAATATTCTCTTAGAAGAAATCCGTCTTATATTTATAGATTAAAGTGAATATATTCTCAACACTTTTTTGAATCTTTCTTTTTGATTATTATAATTGTATAACTATGTGTTTCATTAAGTGAAAAGTGTATCAAAAAATGGACCAAATAGACCAATTAGACATATTATATGTAGCGCTGCATCAAATTGGGGGTCTTTATGACTTTGATGGTGATGGATTGGGCACCTCTGTCAGGTCGGAGTACACTATATATGGGCGATGATTACTCGCGCCAAACACTAGTGCTCTAAAAAAACTAAAACCAAAATCTTTTGAAGTAGTTTACAAAACGATAAAAGTGCTCTCAATCAACACAAACACAATCTCTAAGATTGCATGATTATTCACTTAATTCATTTGAAAAGCTTTGAAAATATTTTACAGTTTGGGCTTTGAAAATATTTTACAGTTTGGGCTTTATTAATAGCAGTTTCTTTAAGTGTACATCAATTCAATTTATTGGTGTAATTTAATATCAGATTAGATTTAATACAACTCTTATCAGATTCAGACCACACCAATTAAGTTGCAATAATAACCTGTACTTTTCAAAATTAATAACTCCTTATTTTTTAACTCAAACAAAGTTGATTATCATAATGTGTTGAAAGAGTTGATTCATAACATAAAATATTATCATAGCTGAACATATTTACTTCTCATACTTCAATTCCCTATTTTCTGCCATAAATAAATCATTAATATTATTCATGTAATGCAGTTCAACATCAATAAACAGTGAGAAATATAAGTTACACTTTAAGTTTGATCAAACCATTAAAATTAAATCTTAAATTTTAAGGGTTGGCCCAACCATGAATTTCTACACTTCATTTGATAAATCCAATTATCATTCAATTCTCAAAAACAAATATGAAAAACTCAAATCAATAAACTATACCAAAATTGTATTAATCTAAATGAGCATTTATGGTCACTCTTTGTTATCAATCTTATCTTAATTTTATAATAGAAATTGCATTATTTGATTTTTCAAAAGTTTCAAAACTAAAAAGTTTGACAGAACTCGACTAACTAAACCCTAAAGAAATTAATTGTAGAAACTCTATATAATCTATTTTCTATAGCAGATTATTTTCTAAGAAAATATTTTGTTAACAAATTAAATGAATAGTTTTTTAGAGTAAACCTATCAATAAAAGGTTATTAAAAAAAGTTAAGTGAAAAATATTCAAAAATAATGAGTTTTATTATAATATATTAATTAACTTTATACTATTAGAAAAAATGTCTTAATACTAGTATATTTATTCGAGTAAGTTTATTTGATAAATTTCTTTTACTTCAAGTCTAATTATTTCATAGAATTTGATTTACTTAAAAAATATTTAGTCATTAAATTCAAGATATAACCAAAAGTTTGGAGTCTAGAGATGTCCATTAGACATGAGAATTCTCGAGTTTATGAGTCTCGCTCTCGCGGATTAGGGGAACTTTTTACTTAATCCGCAAATACTTATGATTTATCTTATTTTTAGTGTACATTAGTTTTTCATTAGAGATAACATACTTTTTGTAATGAATAATTCTTTTATTAAATAAATTTTTAAAATTTTCGTCGCGTCTCGTTTCTTAAATTTGTCAATTCTGTCGTCCCGCGAGACGAGACGAGATTTGACGAGATTTTAGGCGAGACGAGATGTCGTTCTCATGTCTTATGTCCATCAACTTTAAATACAACTCTAAATACAGCTCAAAATACAACTCAAATATTACTCTACTCTTAATTGACCTGAACTGAACAGGATATTAGAAGTTCATATAATGGTTCCTTTGCATCAACTTATATTTAGGAATAATACCAAATAATCATATGAAATATAATGATATTTATATTTGGATAAATTTTTTCAAAAAATAACCATTATAAAATTCACAAATTATAATATTCTTTGAGGTTTTTCATAATACTTCAATTGTATTACTCTTTCAAAACAATTTTCAAGTGTTTTTATTGAAAATTTTTCAAATCTTGAAAATTTGTTTGGAAATTAAAAATGTTTATGATATTTAATACAAAATGCTTAACTTGAAGCTCACAAGTGAGTCAGTCTAGCTCAGCCAAGCTCAACCAAATCTCAACTCAGGTAAAGCTCAGCCAAAGCTGAACTCGGGTAAAGCTCAGCCAAACTCTGCAAAACATGTTGAGTTTAGATGAATGCTTTGTTTCGAATGAATGTTTTTATGCGAAAAAAGGTTCACTCATGTGAGACCTGAAAGTATAAAAACAAAAATCATCAAAGAATGGATGATAAAAAATTATAATTCTTTGTAAAAATAAAATTCAAAAACTCTCCACTTATTATGACTTCACTTAATTCTGAGAAAAACTATTTAATAGATTAAAGGAAAATCAAATGACAGAATCAAATTGAAAACATACCAAAACAATATATTTTTCTTATATTCGAATCAATAAAAACGTCTGAATTTTAAATAATCAAAACCATGAATAATCACTTGATATGAAAAATGTATGCTTATTATGGTTTAATCTTTGACATCAAATCTATTTATCTTAAGTTTTTTTGAAAAGACAAAACTTAAATTTCAAATTAAGCAATAATTGAATCAAATATAGAGTCGATACAGAAGTGAAGGAAAATGATTTTATCTAATAATAATTTTTATTTTATTTATTTAAATTAGTTTAATTGATAGTAATTTAAATTAATGAATGGGCTTTGCAATAAGTATTCACCCCATTCTATCAATAATTGCAATTATTATAAATTGACAATAATTCAATTCTTTAATATATCTAATTTATGTTTTTTTAATTAATATTAATCTTTATTAATGAATGAAAGAAATGCAAAAACACCAATTTTTAAAACTATAAACAAATAATTAAACAATTTATTACAATGCTTAATTTTAAACATTATTTATATGGTTTTATCATAAAATAAAATAATTATTTAATTAGTCATCAGCTTTGAAAATATAGGTGAACCTGATTTCATATTTATTTCTCGGTATATACTCTTTATATATTTCTTAAGATAATCTTATTTTATCACTCAGTAAAATATAAAACAAATAATAAACTAGTCTAAAATTTGATGGTTTAGTTGATTCTTCTTCTTCGTTGACTTTGTGTTAATGTAATCAATTCTTAAATATAATATAATAATCAATTTAAACAAATACGAACACAATTTCACTTGAAAAACACAATTTAGTAAACAATTGAATTTTGTGTCCGAAATTATTATAAATTTTTACCCAAGATTCATATGAACTGTTTTGCAAATTTTCAATAATAAAGTTTTACACTAAGATTCAATCTCATTGTTGGGTAAAATAGATTATTTCAATATTTACAAAGAAAATGTATATAAAAAATGAACTGCAATTTGAATCCAGTAATTAGTAAGAAATTTGCATCAAAATAACTTAATTTCATATCCGCCGAAACATAATAAGAGATGTAATGAAGAGCATAAAAATTATTTAATAACCGTTTTATCCAAGAGACCCACAATTAGTCTTCAATTAATTTTATTTTAAAGAAGAAAAAGAAACTATTTAAAAAATTCTCTAGATAGTTTCAAATTTTAATTTTTTGAACATTTTTCAAATTTCTTTCTCAAAACCTTACTATATTATTAAATATATTAATAACGGATAGTTTTAATAAACTTTACATTCACTTTTTATACTAATGGTAATTATATTGATTAACAATTTGCTTAAACTATGCTTTCCTTAAATATTTAAATAATCTGAAACTATTAATGATTATATCATAAAAACTTTGATGCGATTTAAATCTATATAAAGTATAATGAAACATAATTTTACAATTTTAACAAGAGGAAAATGTCATTTTAAACACA